>JAQZBX010081205.1:0-13709 GCA_029593785.1 Cabassous unicinctus | reverse complement strand
AGGGTAAATGACAACCCCGGGAGGACATAAAGAAGACAAGAGAGCCCTGCACCCTTGGTCCCGTACTCAACAGTAATCAAGAGGATCTTTTGTCAAAACCCTCCTTCCAACCTGGAGATTGCCTTAGCTCCCTGTTTTTATTCAATTATTCATTTCTATTTATTGAGTACCTACTGTGTGCAGGTATATGCTCAAAGACTTTAAGGTTTAATAGAGTACTCTCCAAACTTTGTGAGTAGGCATATCTATCAATATACATATATTCCTTTGCAAAGTATATGCATGTTCTATTATCTATTCATACACTAAACATTAGTAAAGCTTAATTTCTTTCTTGTTTTTTCCAGAAGTTCTAATATTTTCCTCCCGAACCTCTAGGGTGTGTGCAGCCCACTTTGGGTCCATGAATATTTATTAAGCGTGTCAGGTTCCATGATCATGTCATCAAACAGATACAGGTAACGGGAGATACTCCAAGAGCTGAGGTCCAGCCAGAGGTTAGAAATGGCCACACCAAGACAAGCCCAGGTGTAGAGAGATGAAGGTAAAACCCACAGACAAGAGGGCTTGACCAGGTACAAGGCCAGCAAGAGGTTCACTTGGCCACAGTGGACAGCCAAGTGGAGCCCATGACAGGGTGGTCCCTGAAAGATGGTGGAGCAGGATCCTAGTTGGACTAGAACTGAGTTTTGGGCAAGGCTGGGGGTGGAACTAGGCAATTTACCTGGGAATGAGGCTCCTGGTTCCTGGTTTAAAAGCTCCGCCCACAGTTGGAGCGTGTCTGCTTGTTCTCCACGGCCTCCCGATGCCTGGCCCTGACACAGAGTAGCCACTCAGAGCTGGATGCCCAGAGGCATGTCTGGGGGCAATACAAGCTGACAAAGTATTCAGCAGGGCTCCGAGGGAGGATTTATTACAGGAAAGAAGAATTCCGGCCTGGTGAGGCCGATCTTACAAGGGTGTCTAATGGTGAGAGCATAGGGTCAGAGGCAGCCGGCGCTTGAGCCGCTTCAAGCAGCTTCTCTGAGTGGGGCTGAGAGAGTGGGTGCACCCCGGGAAAGGGGGGCTCTGTGTGTGAACTGAAAGGGTGTGCTCACTGAACTCCACAATGCACAGGGCCCACGCCATCCTACCAGGGGACCTCACCCCACCCAAACGTGGAGAACAGAGCAGAAAGAGAAGGTCGGCCGCTACAATTGGGGGCAGCAGGAAACTGCGTCTCAGTGGGGCCAGGGTGGGGAAGAGATGCTGCCCTGGTACATGGCTCAGCAGAGGCAGCTCTGTGTCCTCAGCTCAGCTTCAAGAGGAGGAGTGGATGGAGGCAGCGTGGTGGAGTCGGGGCCAGCAGGGGCCAGCGGTGAAGGAGGGCTGGGCCGGGTCAAGGCCGCTCCCGAAGTCCTTTCTGTAAAGCATGGAGTTATTGCGAGATCAGTTCAGGGCACCTCCCTGGCAAGATTTGTGTGTGAACTTCACTGTGATCCCCCTTATACCTGTGGGCTGGTAAGTCTCAGAGGAATTGGGCCCTAGGAGGTGAAAGAGTTTGATCCCCATGGGCAGTTAGCCCTTCCAGTGCTCCTCGTATCTTCATCACGAGGCATTAGAAGGGAAGGCCAGCACCCTTCCAAAGCAGTGCCGTTGAGACAGTGGAAACTTAGCTCAAACTAACCGGGACGAAAGGGAAACTTGTTGGCTCAAGGAACCGAAGGAACTGAACAACCCAACCTTGGAATGGACGGAGGTGTGGCAAGGCCCCGGAGCCGAGATTCAAATGCAGCGCCCTCTGCTTTCTCCCTCTCTCTCCTCCACACAGTGGAAACGCTGCCCTCCTCCAGCTCTGGTGTTTCTCCTCTCGCAGCTCCTGCCCTCTGCAGTCTGAGGACAGTCTCACTGGCCCCGGCTCAGTAGGTGCTGGTTCCGAACCCACGGACCAGATGGCAGGGAGTGGAGGAGCTGGTAGGACCCACCACTTGAGGAAGACAGTTCCCTGGAGGAGAACTGCTCGGGGAGGCTGGGAGGTTGGGAGGTTTTCTAACTCCCCTTTTAAAAAAGAAGTTTCTCTATCCTGCAGTCTTCCAGGCTCATCCTCGGCTCCTGCCAGTTTGGGTGCTTATGTTTGTGGGAAGCGCCAGCGGCCATCCTCAAGCACGCAGAAGGTAGCGTCAACAGAATGCCACACACTCCGTCCCCAGGGCCACTGCGGCTCTTGTGGAACACAGGGGACCCGGCGGTGTCCACCTCTCTTGCTTGTTTCCCAAGCCTTCGGGAGCCCCAGGAGAAGGGCAGCAAGTGTCCCATCATTTCTGCTGGAAGCTGTGGAGAAGGCGCCTGGCATGAGGCTCAATGGCTGCAGCCCCCCACGGGACACCCACATCTGACTTCCATGGAGGCGCCCTGCCAGGATGGAAAGCAATTCCAGGGGTCGGTGCTGGGAGGCGAGGCCACTTCAGAGGAGAGTGTGCTCCTCCTCTGCTGAGATGGCCATTAAGTGAGAGCGGCACGCATTAAGATTCCGGCGGCGGAGAACCACTTATCCGAGGTGAAGCCTCTGGAAATGCCATCCATCTCAATAGAGAGCTGCTGAGGCAGAACAAAAGGACAAGGGCACCAGGGGCGGGGCGGTGGAGAGCCAGCCTGCTCTGTGCTCAGAAGCTGTCACCAAATGACCTCCGCCCCTGCAGCCCAAGGACCGGAACCGAGCCCTGGACCCAGAGGCCGAGCAATGTGGGCCGCAGTGGCGTCCCGTTCCCGGGCCTCTGCTGGCAGCTTCGCATTTGCCCCTCCACACAGCCCTCAGGGGGGAAGAACTAGTCCCCACATTTCCCAAAAGATGAAACTGACGTTCTGAGGGGTCAGGCCACGTATCGGAGGCAGCACCAGTGATCAGGAGCAGAAGTAGGATTCAAACCAGGCCCCTCTGGTGCAGAGTCTGGATTTGAGCCACCCCGAGCGCTGCTTCTGGAAGAGTTTCAGAACCTGGGGGTCCCTGGTCCCTCTGCATCCATGCTTGGCCCCATTGACTAGCACGTTTAGCAATGGCCCCCTGGCCACTAAAGAGTGATTTTTTTTTTTAAAGAAAAGAAAGGAAAACATATACAGGTCATGACATCTCCCCAAGACACCTGACAACTGCTAAAGGCAATTTAAGAAGAAACATCCCACAGCGCCGAGGCCCTGGCCCTGCTCCCAGCAGCCCCAGCACTTACGCAAACGCTGCACTTACCCGCCTGTGGCAGGTTAGCAGACAAATGTGCTGAGAGTAGGGAAGCATAATTAGCGCATTCGTTAATTAGAGTACCGTTGGCGGGTGACTGTGAAGGACAACCATTTGTCAACAGAGATCAGGACAGCTGGGGCCAAACATCGACTCAGAGGGGCTGTGGTTCAGAGAAAATGGTGCCACTGACCAGCTGCTTTTCAAAAGCATGGGAGCTGCTCATCCACTTAGCGTCCAGGTGCCTCCATCGCCATGGCAACACCGGGCGCCCACGGTGGGCGGCAAGCAACAGCAGTCAACCTCACTCCTCACCTCGGACACGTGTTGCCGTCTCATGACGTCTCTCCTCTTTCCTTGAGACTCGGGTTGCCCCTCAGTGTTCACTAGGACAAGGATTTACCTGTCCACAGCATGGGGGCCGAGGGAGCAGGTACACAGGTGGGGTGGGGGGGTCATCCCAGGCACAGAACCCTCCCAGGCTGGTGGGAGGGGCGGTGGGCAACGCCAGGCAGGAGGGAGGGAGAAAGCCCAGGCCTACGGGAAATTAACTACAGATGGCTGTGAAATAGTTCCTTTTCATTTCAGCTGGCCTAAAGACTCTTCAGACCAATACTGATCTGAAAGATAAGTGATGTGAATAAAGAGCCCAGGCCCTCGTCGGTTCCTGATATTTCATGTCGATAGTGTCAGAGAATGAACAGCCTGCGGTTCTGCAAACTGAACAAAATTGAGATAAACTCTCAAGCCATTGTATAGATGAGAAAACTGAGAGATGAAGAGTTTGTTGGAACTTCAGATACTACTGATGAAATTCCATGCATGCTCTGAGCTGGGTGCTTTAGAAATCGAAATGATGATCAGAGATCTGACCTCCATCCTCCAGCAGCTCAAAAGCTAAGCTGATATTGTCAGTGCAGACAAATAGAAGCAGAAGTCCACAGCTGGCAACAAACCAAGAGGGTATCCGCAAAGCCTCTTCCCCCTGCCGTCACAGACACACGCCACACCGCATACAGTTTATGAGTCTGTAAGAAAATTAAGCCATGTGGCCTGTGGTCTAGGAAAACAAAGGTTAGACCAAGGGTCCTTTGCTTGAGGAGTAGAGCAGGTCTTGGGCACGGCTGACGGAGGAACATTCAGTTATAATAGGACTAAAAATCGTGTTGCTTTTCTGTGCTCAAATGATTTTGGACAATGCTGGGGAAAGGAAAGTCTTTCAATAAATGGTGCTGGGACAACTGGATATTTATTTGGGGGAAAAATGAATCTTGACCCTTACCTCAAATCACAAACAAAATATAACTCGAAACGGGCCTTAGACCTGAACACAAAAGCTAAAATGATAAGCTTCTAGAAGAAAACACATGAAAAAATCTTTGTGGCTATGAGGGAAGCAAAGGTTTTGTAGATAAGTCATAAATATGAGTCATATAAGAAAAAAAATTAGTAAATTAGACTTCATCAAAACATGCTCTTCAAAAGACACCATTAAGAAAATAAAGAGGCAAGCCACAGACAGGGAGGAAGTATTTGTAATAAATAAATCTGACAAAAGACACGTGTCCGGAATACCCAGGACACAGGAAGACCTTGTTGCTTGTCGATGATAAGACAAGCAGCCCCATTTAAAACATGGTAAAGGACTGCCACAAACTCATCACAAACGAAGAGGTACAAACGGCCAATCAGCACGTCAAAAGCTGCCCAGAATCATTAGTAATGAGGCAGATGCAATTTAAGACCACAATGCGATACTCCCACACACCTAGTAGAACGGGTGGCAAGGACACAAACAACTGGAACTCTCATGGGTTGCTAGCGAGAACGTAAAATGGTAAATATAAAAATGGCCAAATGCAAATTAAAAACACATGGGAGGGGAGCAGATGTAGCTCAAGTGGTTGAGCGCCTGCTTCCCACGTACGAGGTCCTGGGTTCAATCCCCCGCCTTAAAAAAAAAAAACACATGGGAAACAGTTTGGCAATGTCTTTAAAACTTAAACATACCCTTTCCATGTGACCTAGCAATTTCACTCTTGACTATTTCTCCAAAGGAAATGAAAATGCATTTCCTGTCCTATATCAGTCAGGGTTTGATCAGAGAAGCAGAGCCACCAGAAGCTATATGTCATATATTTAATAGGGGATTTATCATAGGAATTTGACCTTATGCAATTGTGGGAGCTGGTTACGCAGGCTCAGAGGCTGTTGTTTCTGGGACTGGGGCTGAAGCCTGAAATTCAAAGGCAGGAAGGGAAATGGGACAGGGAGTGGGAAGCAAGGACAGACTGAAACCTGCGAGGAAACCCTGAGGGCAGACTGGAAACCAGGTCCGTCTCTCGACAGCCTTACGCTTCCAATGTTGATGGCGGAGGATTTTCTGCAGGAGAAACTGGTGCCCTTCATCACAGAGCTAAACACACACCGGCCCAGCAATCGGAAAAGCTGAGGAACATCAGGCCGGAGCCGCAAGAATTGGGACCTGCCGCTGCCCTGAACCAGTTGAGATGGCAGATAAGTGACAAGTATGTGCAAAGCATACAAAGAGGGCTTCTGCTTCACTTCCATCTGCCTAACCGCAAGTAAAATGTCTCTTGTGGCCCAGCTAACCTAGAATTATACAGGGAAGTGAATGTGGAGAAACAGGGCCCCAAGCATAGCTAGCTTGACGCAATGCAAATCTGTCACTATCCATCCCTTAGAAACTTGCCATGCATATACACTTCTTTTAACCATGAATACATAGGTTCATATCAACAAGAAGAAATGCTCAAAACTGTTACAGTCCTCATTTCTACAGCTAGCTATGGTGCTGGCCAATATGTGTAGCCACCTTCCTCCATTACTCATTCCGTATTCTCTTTGCCCTCAAAAAGCCCCTCAGCTGGTCAAGGCTCCTTATCTGATGAAGTGACCCAAGCCTTCACCCACGAAGGATCAGGACCATTACCGGGGCTGGTGCATCAGGCTGCTGTCATTTTCCACTGGCATATTCCTCACCCTTGTTGTGCAGCAGCGATCCAGTTTCCCTTGACAATTAGGACCCATCACCCCAGCCTGGGACGTAACCTCCTCCTTTGTCTGTGGGTCCATGGCCACGCAAAGCCTAATGTGCACAGAACTCGGCTTTCTGTTTCATGGAACCCTTGTTGTGGTCCCTGGTGGAATCATTCTTCTGCAGGAACTAAGATTTCTAGACTAGCAGAACCCAATGTTTTGGGAGCAGGAAGCAAAAATTCACCACTGGATCACCAGGGATAACAGTGAGAAAAGCCACCTTCACCTTTACCCCATAATTCCTGGACCCATGAATCCCAGCTGTGGGAGAAACAGCACCATATATTGTGTTATAAACTGACTTAGAGCATTTACTGCATCCTGAAGAACATACCCCCAGCCCCACAAAGTGTGCCCCCCAGCTGCTGCTGTAACCAAGCCCTAAAAATCCATTCCATTGCTCTCCTCAGACCAGCTGCTTCATTGTAAGAGCAATGGGGTGTGAAAACGTCAGCCTGCTACTGCACTTCTTTTGCTAGAAAATTACTTCCTCAGTCAGAAGCAAAGCTGGATGGAATTCATGATAATGAAATTAAGCCTATGGACAGAGGGTTTGGCAGAAGCATTGTAGTCAAGGAAGGAAAATCCATATCCAGAGTAGGTGTCTATTCCAGTGAAGACAAAGCACTGCCCCATCCATGATGGAAGTGGTCCAATGTCATCATTCTGCCATCGATTGGCTTGCTAGTCATTGCTCCTCCTCCAAGGAATGAAGCCATATTGGGGCCGCAGTATTGATTTCTACTCTTTGCAGGGTGAGCACTCAGCAGTGGCTTGATGAGAGGAAATCCATGTTGCTGAGCCACACGTAACCCTGCCCCCATGGCTGCCATATTTGAGAATCCATTGAGCAAGGACCAGGGAGGGTGTGGAAAAAGACTAGGTGATATCATCAGGATGGACCATCTTCCCACTTGATTATTAAAATCATCATCTGATGCAGTTGATTTTGGGTAAGCATTCCTATGGGACATATATTCTCACATTTTGTGCCCATTCAGAGAAATCTATCTATATCCTTCTTCTCCAGAAATTTTTTCACCAGTTTTCCACTCTAGTCCTATCCAAGTTCCTGACCACCAAATTAAACCATTATCCACCGCCTATGAGATAGTGTAGATCTGTACTTACAGCCATCTTTTCTTCCAGGCAAAATGAACAACCAGGTGCATTGTTCAGATTTCTGCCCACTGAGGGGATTATCCCTCATCACTGTCCTTCAGAGCTACCCCAGACTGGAGCTATTGTGCTGTAGCTATCCACTTTTGGGTAGTACCAGCATATCATGCAGAGACACCCATAAACTGGGCCCAATTTTTTCTTTCACCATCAAAGTGCTGATGATGAATGCTGCTCTGACGATGGAGGACACAAGACAATTTGTGACGGGCAACCTGAGTCTTAAGATAACTGGTGGCCCATGGAGACGTATTAGGTTTTTATTATCAGTAACAAGCCAGAAGTTGTTTCTTAACATGAAAATAGTTGTTTTCAGAGGTCAGCAGAGCTTTGTCCCAAAATCCTAAAAGACTGAGCTTTGAAAGCTGTGAGGGCTTTCAAAGTCTCCAAACAGCATCCCTATCTTACCACGGACAATCAAGCACCATAACATCAGTTGGCTCACCAGCCCCAGGTGGCAAAGCAGCTGGTATGGCACCCTGGACCTGTTACAGAGCTTCCTCTTGTTCGAGGATCTCACTCAAAATTGTTAACATTTTGGGTTACTCAGTAATTGGGTTGGACTAGCATGCCCAAATGAGGTATAAGTTATTTCCAAAATCTAAATTGGTATACTAAGCATGGTGCCTCTTCCTTCATAGTAGGAGGGGCCAGATGAAAGAACTTGTTCTTCACTTTGGAAGACAGAGCTTGCCATGCCACAGACTTTTGGATTCCTGAGAAATTTCCCTGAGTAAACAGGCTCCAGAATTTCTATGGGATACACATCCACCATGTGTCCACAAAAGATACAGATGTGAATGTTTGTAGCAGCTTTATTTGAAAATAACCCAAAACTGGAAACAATACAAATGTCCATCAACAGGTGAATGGATAAGCAAATGGTGGTAGACTTTTACTACGGAATTAGTGATAAAATGGAACAAACTATGATGCATGCAACATAGATGACTGTCAAAAGACAGGAAAAGAAAAGTGCATTTTCTGTTGCTTGTACCTCTTTAGCAAAATGAGTTATCAGATCTCATGCAAACCATGATCTTACAGGATCTTCAACTTGGCAACTAGTTTTAGATATGTGTGGTGAGAAGAGTCCCAAGTAATTTGTGAGGAGGGTGATCAGAATCTTCCACTCATCTACTAAAAGGATCATGGACTTATAGTTCCACAGATCCAGATCCTAGAGAGAATCAGATGACAGCTGTGCAGCAGAACTAAATGCCATGTATTGTCTCTCTTCTTTCATTTCTTTCTTTTATTGGCAGAAATTATGCAACAAGCAATTTAATCTAATTAAATGACCAGCTTAAATGACTCAAATATCCAAAAATAAAGTTTCTTCCACTGGCAAAATTAGCTTGACCACATTAATAGAGGACATGTAGCATGAAAGTGTTTTTGTTCCTGTTTTTCTTTTGAATAAACTAGCTGAAAATAGTGTTCGTGGTGTGAAGCGGATTTCATGACTAATGTAGGGTGTGGCTGTATCCGTGTTGCTGTGATCACTTTAATTGAATTTCCTGACTCCAGCGTGCTTGGTTGTCACCCTTTAACCCTGCATTAGATGCAAAGTTCTGAAATTATTACTATGAAACGCTCACACTCCCTATGGCTGTGATTATATATCCCCAAAGACTTTACTGCATTAGAAGTAAAGCACTTGTTCTCGCATGTGCCTCGCATGTGAGGATGCCAAGAAGCTCTTCGAGGTCTTTGTAGGTGGTCAGAGGTTTTTGTTTTTGTTTTTTTTTAAGATTTATTTTTTATTTATTTATTCCCGCCTTGCCGCTTGTGCTTGCTGTGTCCGTTTGCTTTGCGTTTTTTTCTTTCTGTGTCTGCTTGTCTCCTGCTGTTGGGTCATCTTGGTGTGTCAGCTCACTGTGCCGCGTGGGCCGGCTTGCCTTCACCAGGAGGCCCCGGGAATCGAACCCAGAGCCTCCCATATGGCAAACGGGAGCCCAACCAATTGAGCCACAGCCTCTCCCCTTGGCCAGAGGTTTTAAGTCATCCACAGCATCAGATAGAGTATAATATTATAAAACTAGAAAAAAATGCCAAAGGCAACGACACATTTTTAAAAGTATCCTCGACAAGAAGGAAAGCAAAGCAGCCGAACCACAGCCCTGCTGCTTGCAGTCTGCCTTTGAATCACACTCTCAAGTGGAACCGACCTGGCCTTGCGAGCAGAACACCCCAAACTCACGTCTCACTCACCCAGACCTTGTCCGTTAACCCCCCTTATCCAGAACGTACCAAAGCAAAAGGCAGTCCTGAGCAATGAAAACAGATTTTACAGAGGATATTCGCTCTTTGAAATACCCTAAAGAGCCTGGTCGTCTTATACGTGATTGTAACAAGCCGGGTTCTCTGGCATTTACACCTATAGCAGATAGTAAGCAAGATAATAAGTGAGAAGAAATGAGAATGAGGGTACAGGAACATTTTACGAGTGCAACTAATCGAAAGTCCCCTTCCACAAGTTATTTCATTTTCATAACAACCTTAGGAAGTGTTCCTTTTGTCCCGTTTTCCCAATGCGGGTATCGAGACGGAGCGGTACAGGGTGAGCATGTGCTGAGGTTGCAACTCTAGCCGAGGCGGTGACTCTAGACAATCACAGCGACCACAGCAACAGGTGACTTTTTATTGAACGTTTTCTGCGTGCACCACGTAGTGTGCTGAGAATTTTTTATTCCTTATAACATTTAATTCTTACCATAAACCTGTGAGTCACCTTCCAAGATTGTCACCGTGTCGGGGCTTGTAAATGGAGGAAAGTTTAGGTGACTTTCCCACCATCACACAACTACTGAAGAGCAGAGACAGGTCTCAGATGCGGGTAGCTCCCTCCAGAGCTTGTGGGGGTCTCAGCACAGCATGCCCCGTGCTGACCGGGGACAGGAGAGGGACAGCTGCAAGCAAGCACAATGACAAGAGGAAGAAGCGGAAACCTGGCAGCAAGAGAGAAAAAAAGTAAAAGAAATAAAAAGCAGCCAGAACAAAAAAAATAAAATGAAATAAGATAAAAGGTGCCCAGGCCAAGACATTCCACAGATGCTGCTGTCACTCAGGACGAGGGCAGGAGTCTGGGCGGAAGGCAGCAGTGGGCCACGTGCCCACCTTTTATGTGATTAGGGGGAGGGGGTGTCTGGGAGGCCAGTGGGCAGCTTGACTATAAGGGGAGAGGACAGTCATGACCTCAAAGGCTCGGGTTCTGCCAGGAGCCTGGAGGGCCCAGGGCTGGACGCTGCATGGGAAAGTCAGGGCCACCTGGATCCCACCTCTGCGTCCTGACCCCACCCCTACCTCCAGTGCAGACCCACCATTTATCCTGAGGTGGCAGGAGGAGGAGAAGGAAACATCCAGAGAGGAGGAGGTCGGGCGGTAGGTGGTGCTTGATGGCGAGAGAGCTCCGAAGGGCACAGTGGAAAGGTTAGGGAAGGAGAGAAGGATGGAGCTGGGAGAAAGAGGGCAAGAGCTGGTTGGAGACTCGGAGAGAAGGACTGAGCAGTAAGGCACAAGGGAAAGGGGGTCGGGGGAGGCCTGACACTGCAGGCAATGGCTAAGGGGCCCAGGGGCCCAGGGCTGACAAAGGAAGTATTCAACCTTCTCCAACTGTGAGGTGCATGCCAGTCGCCAGGGCTCTCGACTCTGATTCTGTAGGTCTAGGCGGAGCCTGGACCCTGGAAGACACACTGAGTTACCAGGCCTTATATCAGTGGTTCTCCGACTTGTCTGTCCATCTCAGACATTTTTTAATCTTTTAAAAATCCCCATATTAAATCGGAATCTCTGGAGTGGGACGCGGGCTGCAGCGTTTTGCAGATTGCCCAGGTGATTCCTGAGTGCAGCTGAGCTTGAGAACCACCGCCTTCAGGACGCGTGGGCCTAGCAGACTCCAGCTGTGATCTGAAAGGACTCAGGAGCAGCGGTGGGAGGCCAGTGCTCCTTTCCTCCTGGCGGCGGGGGTGAGGGTGGGGGAGTAGGTGAAAGAAGGGGCCCCTGGGCCAAGGTGGAGCTGTGCCCTTGACGAAAACCAAGGCCACAAAAAAGGTTGGTAGGGTCAAGCTCTTCCACCGAACAACGTTGGAGATGAGTGCGGAAAAACAAGCCCAGGTCCTCCGGGGCTGACAGAGGAGGAAGCAGCTGCACCTGGGATCCCCCTTTCCCAGCAGTGGCCACTGTCACCCTGCCCGCACCCCCAGTTACTCAGACCCCTTGAAGCAGCTCAACCTTGGAGGGGAACATCGTCTTCCTGTCAGGGGCAGGCACGCGTTGCCCAAAGCTCAGCTTTAGGGTGCTGCTCTTATCAGGCTGCTATTTGATAAGACTCTATTATTTCCTTCCCCCTGATCTCAAAGGCTTCCTCTCACCCAAATGCTGGATTTGGTGGCCAGGAAAGGGTCACCCTATAGTTCTAAGGGCCACTCGCCTGAACATAAATTCCTGGAAAGAACCCCAAGAACCCAAAGGGATGCAACTGTGTTACAGAAGAAAAGCAGATGGAGGGCTTGTCAGCGCGTCCAAGGCATCTGAACGCATCCTCAGCAGTGGGCAGTTCCCAACCCAGGGCGGAGCCAGGAGGAGCAGGAGGACAGGGCAGCAGCCGGAGGTCTGGGCCACTTCCTACACCATATTTGAGGTTCTTGCCTCCCCATCTGACCTGTATGCCTTCGGGGTTGTAGCCAGTTTGATGTAATTATGAATTCCAAAAATAGATACTGGATCATGCTTGTAAACTGGTCTGCTAATCTGGGCATGATTAAGTTATGATTAGGGCATTAACTGGGCCATGTCAGTAGGGCGTTGAGCCCCACCCCTTGGTGGGTGGGGAATCAAATATAAAAGGCAAGGCAAAGGACAGTGTTGAAGCAGTTTTGATGTTGGAGTTTTGATGTTGGAGTTTTGATGTTGGAGTTTTGATGTTGGAGAGAAGGCCCCAGGAAAAGAGACGAGCCATTCGCCTGAGAGTTCACAGCTGGCCTTGTGGAGAGAAGCAAAGCCTAGAGAGCCTCATAGTCTACAGCTGACCTTGTGGAGGAAACAGAGGAGCTAAGCCCGGAGAGAAACAGAGCCCCGGGAAGAGAGGTACCCAAGAAACCTGAACCCTGGCAAACGTTGGCAGCTGTCTTGCTCCAACGCGTGGCAATGGACTTTGGTGAGGGAAGAAACTTGGGCTTTATGGCCTGGTAACTGTGGACTTCTACCCCAAATAAATACCCTTTATAAAGACCAACCCATTTCTGTTGTTTCGCATCAGCACCCCTTTGGCTGACTAATACATGGGTCCCCACTGCTTTTCCCTCCTGCGTGGTACCAAGCAGAGAGGCACCCAGGATGAGAAGCAAGCAAGATGAGCAGGGAAATAGTCCATGCCCACCTTCGCTTTGACCAGTGGAACATTGAGCTTATGGCAGAATGTACCCACAGGGTCATAGCATGTTAGTTATAATAATAAAAAAAGCCAACATCACAAGCACAGTAGATGTGTTGGGATGGTACCAAGTGCTTTGTGAATATGGACAAAAACCCAGTAAGACAGATTCTATTACTATTGTCCTTTTTAGGTGAGGAAAGCAAAGCTCAGAGAGCCCCAGTAACTTGTCTGGGGTCACACAGCAAATTAAAGTGTGATGCTCAAAGCCAGATCTTTGAGTATCAAAGTCAGCAAAAGGTATTTTTCTGGAGGTCTAAGGGGCTTAAGCAACTGGTTCGTGGCCATGTCAGCCTGGAGAAGGAACAAAAGGTCACATGCCCTCCTACATCTCCTGGGATTCCATGGCCAGCTGAGAAATCATCTCTTATGGTTAGGTTGTATCACCAAAAAAGGCCTGCTGAAGTCCTAATGCCCCACACCTGTGAATGGGAACTTATTGGGAAATAGGGTCTTTGCAGATGTATCTATGAGGTCAAACTAGACTAGAGTGGGCCTCATTTCTAATGACAGGGGCAGGGGGGGTTGGTTATAAGACAAGAAGAAGCAACACGGAGACACACAGAGGGGAGAATCCACACCAAGACGGAGACACACCGGGAGAAGTGGCCATGAGAGAGAAGGGACGCTGCCACAAGCCAGGGGCGGCGGCGGCCCTCAGGGCCTGGAAGAGGCCAGGGAGGACTCTGCCCTAGAGGCTTCGGGAGAGCGGCCCGCCCACACCTTGATTTCGGAATTCTCACCACCAGGACTGTGAGAGACGTTCTCTGTGGTTTCCCAGTTTGTGGGACTTTGCCACGGCAGCCCCAGGAGGTGGCCACCCTC
>JAQZBX010081204.1:0-13711 GCA_029593785.1 Cabassous unicinctus | reverse complement strand
TTTGGGGATCTGCAGACCAGGAAAGTCTGTGCATTTTCCAGGAGGGTGAGAGATTGAGAAATGAAGAACTCAATGAAAACCCTAAATTACTAACCCCCACAGGTGGTAGTGATACCCATCCCCCAAACTCAAGGTGAGCAACCCATGGCTTACTGCAACCAACCTAGAATAGAACAGACATCTTTCATGAGAGTGTGGCAGAGAGTGGAGAGTGGTTTTTCTTCAGTGAGTTTGGCCAGCAGAGCCTGAATCTTGGCTCAGACCAAACCTGAACTGTGGTCAAGTGGAGGTTGAAAAAGACACCTCCATGGCAGGACTCACCAAAGAGCATCATCTGCTGACATACTAGGAATCTTCAAGGAGATAAAACACTATTTGGAGGCAATCTTCCCAGATCCATTGGATCAGATCTGCACCCTGTTAGTGGGATCCAGTCCCTATTTTGATAACATAATCTGGGAAGTTTTAACAACTTAGAATAAGTTGAGCCAAAAATCAAAGTGGAGCTGAGAAACAAAGCCATTAGGCAAGAAAAAGAAATTGAACATGAGAGTAAATTCACCAACATAATCAGAAGCCTAGACAACAACAAAAAATTTCAAGCCATACTAGGAAACAGGAGAATGGCCCAACCAAAGTACCAAATCAAAAATTCTGAAGAGACACAGGATTTAAGACAACAAATAAATGATAATCACACAAATCTCCTATACAAATTCCAGGAGTTGAAAAAATATGATGAAAGAAATAAAGGATATTAAGAAGACATTGGATGAGCATAAAGAACAATTTGAAAGCCTACAAAGAAAAGTAACAGAGCTTAACTGAATGAAAGACACAATGGATGAGATTAAAAATATATTAGAGGGAAGCAAATGTGGCTCAAGCAATGAGAGGCACATGAGAGGTCCATGATTCAGGTCCCAGTGCCTCCTAAAGAAGACAATGAGTTGGTGTGATGGACAAGTGTGGCAAACTGACACAGCAAGATGATGCAATGAGACACAAGAAGAAAAAAAAATGAGAGACACAGTGAAGCAGAAAGAAGAGGTAGGTTCCTGATGCTTCCTAAATAGTACAAACAGGATGGTGAGCTGACACAACAAGATGACACAAGAGACACAAGAGGAAAAACATAATGAGAGATAAAACAAAGTAGTAAATGGAGGTGGCTTAAGTGATTAGGTGCCTCCTTCCTGCATCGGAGGATGAGGGTTCAATTCCCAGTGTCTCCTATAGAAAAAAAAAACCTGAACAGACACAGCAAGTGCAAACAATGAGGGGATAGAGAGAAATGAATCTTTAAAAAATACATTAGAGGCATAAAACAAACAAATTGAAATGGCAGAAAAAAGTGAAATCAAGGAAAAAAACATCTGAATTTAAAAGACAGGAGAACAGAAAGAAAAAATAATGGAAAGAATGGAACAGGGTCTCAGGGAATTGAATGACAACGTGAAATGCACAGCCATACACATTATTGGTGCCATAGAAGAATAGAGTGAAAAAGGGGCAGAAAGAATATTTGAGGAGCTGTTTTGGGAATCCAGAGAGCAGGAAGCTTCAAGACAGTGATCTGGAAGGAGCTGGCCAAAGATATAAAAAGCCCAAGGGAAAACCCTGAATTGCTCACCCTTGTGGCTGGAAATGGTGGGTGGCTAAGCACCACCTTCAAGGCAAATAGCCTCCATGTATCCTCTGGCATTCACCAGGCAGCTGAGTGTGAGGGAACATTCCCTGGGAGGAAGAGGGCCTGGTGAAGGGTGGAGAGTAGTTTCCTTTCCATGGGTTAGGGCACCTGAGCCCCCTTTGAATCTCTGGGAGAGTACCAGCCAGCACTGAGGTGGCCCTGGGGTGAGGGGAGAGGAGAAACTGCTCAGGCATTCTGTCATACTCAGTCACCTTGGGAGAGAGGAACTTGATCAGGGAAGAGGCAGACACAGGAAACTAGCCCAGTTATTGGAAAACTATTAAAAGTTCAACTCACCTAAGGGAAATGGGAGCAGGAAGAGCCCAATAAGCTTTCAAAGTTATTTAGTCTACAGAGCTGCTGTAGAGCAGTTGGAGGCTTCCTGCCTTGCATATACAAGGCTGTCAGTTTGAGTCCCATATACCTCCTAGAGAAGGGATCCAGGGAGAGTTAAGGCATGCAGCTAACATCTTATGATAGGGAACTTATAGACTGAGTTCATACTGTTTTGTTTTGCAGTTTTTAAATTTTTGTTCATTTTTCCCCTATATTTTATTCACTAAAACTGGATACATCAACTGCAGAGGGCAGTTTGCAGGGCAATTAATTGATAAACACCAGCAGCCTGATAAGGTCTCTAGGGGACCAAAAGGGAAGGCTGTTTTACCTGGATTGCTTCTTTGTTGCTGTTTTGTTTCATGCTTGTTATTTACCCTTTCTTTGTTACCTCTTTCTTTTGCTTATTTTTTCAACCTACTTTATTGCTCTTCATTCTTTCATTTTTCTATATTCTGACTTCTGCTGCTTTTCCATTCCATCACTTCTTTGGCTTTGAATTTTTCTTTTTCTTTCTCTCTCTTTTTTCCATTACTTCTCTTCTCATCTGTCTGGACTTTTAATTTATTCTACCTTTTATTGTCCCTATTTTGTCTCTTGTTTTATTTTTACTTCTCATTTTTAAATCCTTATAGCTTTGAATTTTTATGACTTTTTACAGTTATTACTTTGTTTTCTAGCTCTTGCATGGGTCCTGTTCTAGCTTTTTTGTTTTATTATTACTATTATTCATTTTCTGTTCTTATCTTTTTCCTTTTCTCTAGTACTATTTTTTTTTCAAGGGAACACAGACAACTGCAAGGATATAGAATAAAATGAACAAAGTATCAAAAATTAAACTTACCACAAAGAAACAACAAAATAAACCCATAGAGTAGAAAAAGAAGCTAACAAACCAAATAAGACCATGAAGATAAACAGATACTCAGACACCAAACAAAAATTACAGGCCATACTAAGGAACAGGAAGACACAGCACAGTCTAATGAACAAACTAAAAACCAAGAGAAGATGCAAACTGTGGAACAACTAATCAAGGATGTCCAAACAAATAAAATATGAATCAACTTAATGAAGTGAAGGAAGTGATGAAAGATATTATAAAGACACTGGAGGAAAATACTGAAAATATTGTAAACATCCACCAAAAAATAATGGATATGATGGAAATGAATTGCACAATGCAAGAAATTAAAAATACACTGAAAGCACATAACAGCAGAATCTAACAGGCAGAGAAAAGAATGAGTGATGTGGAAGACAGTACATCTGAAATCAGACAGATAGTACAAGAGATAGAAAAATCCCAGTAGGCATTTAGGGATTCAAATGGCAACAGAAAACACACAAACATACACTTTATACACATTCCAGAGGGAGAAGAGGAGGAAAATGTGTCAGAAGGAGTATTGGAGTAATTAATGGCTGAAAATTTTCCAACTCTATTGAGGGAGATTGATGTATATGTCCAGGAAGCACAGCACACCCAAACAGTATAAATCCTAACAGGACTACACCAATACATATACTTGTCAATTTGTCCAATGCTCAGTACAAACAAAGAATACTGAATGCAGCAAAAGAAAAGAGATCTATCACATAAAAGTGAAGCTCAATAAGATTAAGTGTTAATTTCTCATCTGAAACCATGGAGGCAAGAAGGCACTAGTATGACATAGCTAAGGTGCTAAATGAAAAATAAATGTCCAGCCAAGAATTCTCTACCAAGCACAGGTGGCTTTGAAAAATGACAGAGAGTTCAAAATAGTCACAGATAAAAAGAAATTAAGAGAGTAGGCCTTCAAGAAATACTAAAAGGAGTTCTGCAGGCTGAAAGGAAAAAACACAAGAGAGAGAGAGTTGGAGAAGAGTGTAAGAAAAACTAAATAGATAAAAAAGGTAAATTAAAACAACATATGGCATACATAAATCTAAAGAAAATATTGCTAATTTAAGCAATTTCTTGACAGTAATAACATTGAATGAAAATGGATAAAACTCTCCAGTCAAGAGACAAAGATTGGAAGAATGGATCAGGGAATATGACCCATTTATATGCTGTCTACAAGAAACTCACTTTAGATCCGGGGATATAAAAAGGCTGAAAGTAAATGGTTGGAAAAAATGTTTACATACAAACATTAATTAGAAAAGGGATGGTAACTATCTTAACATTGGACAAAATGGACTTTAAATGCAAAACTATTGTAAGAGACAAGGAAGACACTATATATTAATAAAGGTAGTAATCTATCAACAAGAAATAATAATCATAAACATTGATGGACCTAATAAGAGGGCCTAAAAACACATGAGGCAAATATTGTAAAAATTAAGTGCAGAAATAGATGCCACTACAATTATAGCGGGGGCCTTTAATACATCATTATCACCATTAGACAAAACATCTCAACAGGATCAAAAAAGAAACACAGACCTTGAATAATACATTAGAGGATCTGGACCTAATAGACATAAACAGAATATTGCACCCAAATACAGTGGGATACACATTCTTCTTAGGCATACATGGATCATTCTCCAGGATAGACCACATGCTAGGCCAAAGAACAACTCTCAATAAATTCAGAAAGACTGAAACTATAAAAAGTAATTTCTCTGACCACAATGGAAAGAAGCTAGAAATCAGTAAAGGGCAGAGAAACAGATTGGGCACAAAGATATGGAAGTTAAACAACACACTCTTAGACAAACACTGTGTCAAGGAGGAAATCTCAATAGAAATCAGTAACTACCTTGAAATGAATGAAAATGACAACACAACATATCAAAACTTATGGGATACAGGGAAAGCTGTATTGAGAGGGAAATTCATAGCCATAAATGCATATATCAAAAAAGAAGAAAGAGCTAAATTTGAAGACCTAACTACACACTTGGAGGAATTGGGAAAACAACAACAAACTAACACCAAAGGAAGTAGAAAGAAGGAAATAACAAAGATTACAGTAGAACTAAATGAAATAGAAAATAAGAAAGCTCTAGAAAAAATAAACAAAACCAAAACCTGATTATTTGCAAAGATCAGTAAAATTGACAAACTCTTAGTCAGACTAACAAAGAAAAAGAGACAGCAGATGCAAATACACAAAATAAGAAATGAGGAAGGGGATATCAACACTGACCCTACAGAACTGAAGAGTATCATAAGAGGATACTTTGAAAAATTATATGTGAAAAAGAATGATAATTTAAAGGAAATGGACTACTTCCTAGAAACTCACAAGCAGCCTTCATTGACGGAAGAACAAATGGATGAACTCAATAGTCCAATTACAAGTAAAGAGATAAATTCAGTCATCAAAAACCTCCCAACTAAGAAGAACCCAGAACCAGATGGCTTCACAGGTGAAATCTACCAAACATTCCAGAAATAGCTAACACCAATCCTTCTTAAGCTCTTCCAAAAAAATAGAAATAAAAGGAACATTGCCAAACTCATTCTATGATGCCAGCATTACTCTAGTACCAAAGCCAAACAAAGATGCCAGAAGAAAGGAAAATTACAGACCAATCTCTCTAATGAACCTAGATTCTAAAATCCTTAACAAAATACTTGCTAATCACATTCAACAACATATAAAAGGAATTATACACTGTGACACAGTGGGTTTCATCCCGGGTATGCAAGGATGCTTCAACATAAGAAAAACCATTAATGTAATACACCAATAACAGATTGAAAGAAAAAAATCACATGATAATCTATATAGATGCATATCAAGCATTCTGCAAAATATAGCATGATTTTGTGATAAAAACACTGTAAAAAATAGGAATAGAAGGAAACTTTCTGAACATGATAAAGGGTATATATGAAAAACCCAGGACCAACATCATCTTCAATGTTGATGTTCTAAAAGCTTTCCCCCTATGATTGGGAACAAGACAAGCCTGCCCGCTATCACTGCTCCTAGTAAACACTGTCTTAGAAGTACTTGCTTGAGCACTGAGGCAAGTAAAATATATAAAAGACATCCAAATTGGAAAGGAAGAAATGAAAATTTCACTATTTGCAGATGACATGATCCAGTACATAGAAAGCCCCAAGAAATCTACAACAAAGCTTCTAGAACTTATAAAGTAGTTCAGTAAATTCACAGCCAATAAGATCAATACTCAAAAATCAGTAGCATTTCTGTACACCAGTAATGATCAATCTGGGGAGGAAATCAAGAAAAAATACCATTTAAAATAGTAACTAAAAGAATCAAATACCTAGGAATAAATTTAACTAAAGATGTAAAAGACTGTGATACACAGTGAACTATACAACATTGTTAAAGGAAATCATAGAAGACTTAAACAAATGGAAGACTATTTCGTGTACATGAACAAGAAGATTAAATATCATGAAGATTTCTATCCTACACAAACTAATCCGCAGATTTAATGCAATCCCAATAAAAATTAACACTGTATTTTTCAATGAATTTTAAAAACTAATTGCAAAATTTATTTGGAAGGGTAAGAGACCCCAAATCACCTAAGACATTTTGAAAAAGAAAAAGAAATAAGAGGCATCACACTAACTGTATTTAAAACATACTACAGGGAAGCGGGTGTGGCTCAATCGATAGAGCTCCCATTTACCATATGGGAGGCCCTGGGTTCGCTTCCCGGGGCCTCCTTGTGAGGGCAGGCCAGCCCACGCGGCATGGTGGGCTGATGCAGTGGGACCTCACAGCAAGGGGGAGATAAGCAGACACGGAGAAAACACACAGTAAATGGACACAGCAAGCACAAGCAGCAAGGGGGGGATAAATAAATAAATAAATAAATCTAAAAAAAAACAAAAACAAAAAAAACATACTACAAAGCTACAGTGGTCAAAATTGCATGGTATTGGTGCAAGTATAGACATATGATCAATGGAACTGAATTAAGAGTTCTGATATAGATCCTTGTGTATACAGTCATCTGATATTCAACAAGGCCACCAAGCCCACTCAGTTGGGAGAGAATGGCCTTTTCAAAAAATAGTGCTTGGAGAACTGGATATCCATAACCAAAAGAATGAGAGAGGAACACCCTCTAATACCTTACACAAAATTCGACTCAAGATGGATCAAAAATCTAAATATAAGAGCCAAGATCATAAAGACCATGGAAGATAATGTAGGGAAGCATCTACAGGACTTGTAATAGGAAATGGTTTCATGAACTTCATACCTAAAGTATGAACAGCAAAATAAAAATAGATAAATGGGATCTCCACAAAATTAAAAACTTTTGCACCTCAAAGGACACTATCAAGAAAGTAAAAAGGCATGGGATAACTTGAATGAATCTTGAAGACCCAATGGGAGAAAATATTTGGCAATCATATATTTTATAGGAATCTAATATCCTGAATATAAAAAGAAATTCTACATCTCAAATGTAAAAGGTCAAACAACTCATTTAAAAAATGGGCAACTGACCAGAAACGACACTTCTCCAAGGAAGAAATACAAATGGTTAAAAAGCAAATGAAAATATGCTCATCATCTCCAGCTATTAAGGAAATGCAAGTTAAAACGACAATGAGATACCATCTTACACCTATTAGAATGGCGGCTATTAAAAAAACAGCTGACTAAAAGTGTTGGAGAGGATGTGGAGGAATGGGAACCATCATCCACTGCTGGTGGGATAGTACAATAGTTCAGCCTTTGTGGAGGACAGTTTGGGCATTTTGTCAAAAAACTAACTGTAGAACTTCCATCTGATCCAGCAATTCCACTGCTGGGTATATACCCTGAAGAATTGAAAGCAAAGACATGAACAGATATATGCACACCAATGTTCATAGTGGCATTGTTCACTATTGCCAAAAGTTGGAATCAACCCAGGTGCCCATCAACTGATGAATGGATAAACAGAATGAGGTACATACATACAATGGAATACTACTCAGCTGGAAGAAGGAATAAAGTGCTAACACACGGGATAACTTGAATAAATCTTGAAGACCTTATGTTGAGTGAAGCAAGACAGGCATTGAAGGATGAACAATACATGACCTCACTGATATGAATTAAGGAAATTGAGCAGTTTCAGAGAGCTATTGACTGTAAGGTAGGTTTACAAGAAAGAGAAAAACAAGAGAAGGTTGTGAGCCATCGCCCATATGGACATAATCTATGGTAAAATGATAGAGTGTAGTTGTGTATTGAAGAGTTAGGACAGGAGGGTAGTGACATTATTGGGTTTGTTGATGCAGGGTTGACAGGAGGGTAGATTGCAAAGGGTGGGTTAAAAGATACAGGACACTGGGGGGAGGCTTGGTAGAGGGACTAGGAGAACACTGGGTTTTGTTGGTATGAGGTTGAAAGTACAGATGTGGAATGCTTTTGTGGAAATATGAAAAGTAAGGGTCACTGGTTTAGGTTGGTGGTTGGAGGAGCATATGGGACAGGGTGCACCTGGAGCAGGCTTCTAGGGAATGTGTGAGTGTTCATTCTGTCATAATGTGTTGTTTCTGTGAGTTATTGAGGCTTTTTATTTTGCATGCTATATCAATGGGGACCTTCCTGTGGATACCTTGGGGATGACATGGCACGTGTATGTGGCCCAGACACTCAGTGGGAAACAAGGTGATAAAAACAATAATTTGGGTCAATCACATGATCACGAAGCTAGGCCTCCACCAGGGTTCCAGATGGTCAGGCTTGGCTACTGCAGAAGTTCTAACGAAGCAGTGAGAATGTCACAGGGTAGGGAGGAGAGGGAGTTACCATCAGAGGCCATTGCCTGGCCTGGCATGGAGCCTTGAGCTGCCCGTGTTCACACCAAGTGAGGACTGGTTTGTTGAGGGCTCAGGGGCTTGCAGCCCAGGTCTTATTTGGCCAGGGGATTTTGGAACTGCCTGCTGGCAAACTTAGCATTCCTGACCAGCTCCTCTTCAATTCTGAGGAGCTCGTTGTTCTTGGCCAAGCACTCAGACAAGCAAGGTGCACCCATCTTGATCTGCTCAGTGCAGAGCCCCACCACCAGGTCATCAATGAAGGTGTCTTCAGTAGCAATAAGACAAGGAAAGGTCACTGGTTTAGGGTGTGGGTTGGGGGCGCATTCAGGACAGGGAGCACCTGGAGTGGCTTCTAGGGAGTGTGTGAGCATTCATTCTGTCATAATGTGTTGTATCAATGGGTGGAAACATACATAATGAGTGGGAAAGAGTTGGACTCCCATCTTTGGGAGGACTAATTTGTTCAGAAAAAGACAGGTGGGAGTCTCTAAAGAGCAAGGTTGGTTCCTAATATGGGAGGGCAAACCAGTGTGTTAAGACCCCTTGTTGCATGCAACTATGAAACTTGTCATCCAACGAGTCAAGCCAGGGAGCCATCATGGGCCTTGGGGGTGATGGAGTGGGAGGAATAGAATAGATCAAAGAGGGGGAATTTAGTGGTCAGTGGAAATATATTTCATTATCACACAGTGATGGGCACAGGACATGGTAAATATCATCAAAATTTATAAAAGTGTAGGGTCTAAAATGTAAACCATAGTGTAAACCATTGACAATGTTGAGTAGCTATCTTTCATTATTTGTGTATCAGTTATAGCAATGCTATCATCCACATATAAAAAGGTATTAATATGGGGGGAAGGAAAGGGGGAGGATGTTGTCTATATGAGAGTCTCCTGTTTTCTGTGTGTGACTTTGCTTTGACCCTAAAGTTCTTTAAAAACAAAAACCAATAGTGAGACACTGGGAATGAGAGGGGGAAGCTGCCACGGTACAGACTGGACAACAGATATTGCAGTGATGAAAGGCAAAAGTAAAAAAAAATGTTTTTATGTTTTTCATTTTTTAAATATCCCAATCTTCTAATTTTATTTTATTTTCACTTTTTTTCAGTTTTTATGTACTTTATCTCTTACATTTAAACATCATTATTATTTCATTTTCCAATTAATTCCATTCAGCTATTGTATAGGCTTCATCTTTGAAGAGGCTCTGGATCACAGAAGAGTTAATACTGTTGTGGGGGAGGATTGTGTAGGGTGTCAGGTGTGGTGGATGCATGGGTGGAAGGTTACCTGAGCATACATATCATATAAGGTATATAAAAATGTTCAAATGTTCAAAGGCATTGTCACAGTGGGTAGAGAAACAATAAATGAGAGAATACTGAATTCTCTGCCACATTCTCTAAGGGTGCAGTAACAGTCCATCAAGTGCAGGGGCAGTGATTGGCAAAAGAGGATGATCCACTGATGGGCCCTTGATATTGATGACTAGCCTTATGAGTCTTTGCTCTTGAAATTGAAACAGCCTATTATGGGGTGCTTTAGGGTTGCCTCCTAAGACCCTCCTTGTTGCTCAAATGTGGCCTCTCTCTAAACCAAACTCAGCATGTGTAGGACATGATTCCCTGGGATGAAACTCCCTGGCACCTAGGGTTTGCTACCAAGTGCCAACAGGCAATGCAACTGGAAAAAGGCCTGAAACAAGAGGGGAAAATTTAAAGACAAATGAGTTTATATGGCTTAGAGACTTCAAAGTGAGTTGGAAGGTCATCCCAGAGGTAACACTTAATCAAACCTCAGCAAGATTTCATAGACTGCCAAAGTGGATACTACCTCAAATAGTGGGGCTCCTGAGGGCTATGGAGACACCCAGGTCCTTTTGTCAGTGTAGATATCTCCAGAGTCTTTTGCCTTGCAAGTGGGCCCTACTTTGGAGTTTATAATCCTGAGAGTGACAGAGTTGGACTCAATTATGTCTTCTCTGCACATGGCTCATCTGTCCCTTTTATTCAAACCTATATTTTGTGCTGGGGTTTGTACATGTACACCCAGAGACTTGAGTCTTTGGGCTATATATGTGCCAGCTGGGCCCTAAGTCTCAGTGGAGTTGCAACATCTACTCTCCAGTTCATTGGACTCACGCAGGACTACTAACAAGGAGGTGGGAATTGATAGCTACCATTCTAAGGATACAAGAGAGCCTAGAGCTACAAGCAAGAGAGTCTTAATCATTGGCTGTATGGGATTGAAGCTCCCTCTCAATTAGAGGTTGAGTGGACACCACCATCCCAGAATCAACAGGATTGAGGAATGAACTATGGACTAGAGTGGACTTACAGGTATTCTAATATAGATTTGTGATTCTAGCAATGGAAGGAATCACAACATTGATGTGGATTCAGTGGACATAGGAGGCTCTGGGCACAGGGAGAGGGAAAAACAGGTGTAATATGGGGGCTTTTTAAGGGCTTGGGAATCATCCTGAATGACATTGAAATGACAGACATAAGGCACTTTATATCTTCCCATAACCTGCAGAATTGTGTGGGAGAGAGTGTAAACAACAATGTGAACTATGGTCCATGCTCAGTGGCAATGCCCCAGGATGTGTTTACCAATTGCAATGAATGCGCCACACTAATGAAGGATGTTATGTGGGAGGATGTGGGAGGTGTGGGGTGTGAGGCATATGGGAATCCCTATATTTTTTGTGAAACATTTATGTAATCTAAGTATCTTTTAAAAAATAAAAAAAAATAAAAAATATAAATCACTCATCATTCTCCCACATAGATATAATTGCTGTAAAAATTTTTTTAATGTAGTGGATAAGAGTTTGGAGTATGAACCAGCCATCTGGGTACAAATCCTGGCTTACCAACTCAGGGAACTTGAACAGTCACTGACTTGTCTTTGCTTCAGTATCCTAATGTGTAAACAAGAGATCGTAATGGTATCTCCTTCATAGAGTGCATGTGAAGAGTAAATGTATTAATACATTTAAAGAATTTAGAACAGTGTCTGGTACATGGTAGACATTCAGTAAGCTGCAGTTATTATTATTTTATGTTCATAATGCCCTCTGAATCATTACTCCAAATGGAAATATATTTCTTAAAAAAAATAGAATATTTAAGGATATAATTACTGAAAACATCCCAACCCTTGTGAAAGACATAAATATCAATATCCAAGAAGGACAAAACATCCCCAAAAGAATAAATTCAAATAGACCTAATCTAAGACAGCTATTCAGAATGACAAATATCACAGCTAAAGAGAGAATTCTGAAAGCAGCAAGAGAAAAGCAACACACCACATAAAAGGGAACCTCAATACGATTAAGTGTCAACCTCTCATCAGAAACCATGGAGGTAAGAAAAAGTTGTATGATGTATTTAAGGTACTGAAAGAAAAAAAGTGCCAGTCAGGAATTCTTTATCAGAGAAAACAGTCCTTCAAAAATGAGAGTGAGTTTACAGTCTTCACAGAAGAACAAAAACTGAAAGAATATGTTACCAAATGATGAGATCTACAAAAGATACTAAAGGGAGTGATGCAGCCTGAAAATAAAAAATGAAGGCGAGGGACTTGGAGGAGAGTGTACAAATGAAGATAATTAGGAAGGGTAACGTAAAGAGTAAAAATCAGAAATAGTACGATATGACAACGGAAAGCCAAAGGATAAAATAGATGAAGTAAGTAATGCCTTTACAATGATAACATTGAATATTAATGGATTGCACACCCCAATCAAAAGACATAGACAAACAGAATGGGGGAAAAAATGAGCCATCTATATGTTGTCTACAGGAGACTCACCTCAGACAGAAGGACACAATCAGCATGAAAGTGAAATGTTGGAAAAAGATATTCCACAGAAATATTATCTAAAATGATCTGGAGCAGCTATTCTAATTTTGGGGAAAGAAGATTAAAATGCAAAACTGTTATAAGGGATTAAGAAAATCATTGTATATTAGTAGGGGAAATTCACCAAGAAGAAATAAATATAAAAAATATTTATGCATCTATCCTGAGTGCCCCAAAATAGATGAGGCACAAACTGGCAAAATTGAATGGAGTAAAAAACATTTGTATAAAAATAATTGGAGACCTCAATACACTCAATTCAGCATTGGAAACATGTGGACAGAGGATAAATAAAGAAACTGAGAGCTTGTCTACTATGATGAATAAACTAGAACTAACATACGTTTATAGAGCATTGCACCCCCTGAACAGAAGGGCAAACTTTCTTTTCATGTGCTTCTGGATCATTCTCCAGGATAGACCATATGTTTGGTCACATGACATGTCTCATTAGATTTAAAAAGATTGAAATTATACAAATCACTGTCTCTGTTCACAAGGGAATGAAGCTGGAAATCAATAACAGATCTAAAAATTCATAAATATATGGAAGTTAAACAACACACTCTTAAATAATCAGTTGGTCAAAGAAGAAATTACAAGAGAAATTAGTAAATATTTTGAAGGAAATGAAAACAAAAACACAACATACCAAAACTTATGGGATACAGCAAAAGCAATGTTGACAGGGAAATATATAGCCCTCAATGCTTATAATTTTTAAAAAAAGAGCTAAAATCAAAGACCTAACTGCACACATGGAGGAAATAGGAAAAAACACAACAGACTAATCACAAACCAAGCCTAAGGAAAGAAATAAGAACAGACATAAATGAAATTAAGAACTACAACAACAGAAAACAATAGAGAGAGCCAAGAAAACCAATATTTGGTTCTTTGAGAAGATAAACAATATCAACAAACCCTGAGCTAGCCAGACAAAGAAAAAGAAAGAGATGATGCAAACAAAATCAGAACTAAGAGGGTATCATTACCACTGATTCTGTGGAAATAAGATAGATGGCAATATCATTTGGACAACTGTATGCCAACAAA
>JAQZBX010081203.1:0-13708 GCA_029593785.1 Cabassous unicinctus | reverse complement strand
TTCATTAGTGTGGCACATCACCTGCAATGGATATACACATCCTGGGGCTTTGCCATTAAGCATGGACCATAGTTCACCTTGTAGACCACACTCTCTCCCACACAGTTCGGCACTCTTAAGGTACGTGTCGGGTACTTAGAAAATTTCATGTGCATCCTCCTTTATTTCCCCGTGTCTCCGGGCCAGTGCAGCCTGCTTGCGTTCTGCCAGCCCCACAGAGTCCCAAAAGGTCTTGAAGGAGCACTCAGATCCTTCACGTCCCTCTCGGCTCTGCTTGGGAGCACAGCGCTGAAGGAAGGCGACCTGACGTGGGCACGGTGGGAATTTGGTCCAATGTAGATGCGGGCTTGTTTTCCCCCAATCCCTTTCCCACAGGCGGGCCCATAAGAATCCGACAGCCGCTCTCTGCTGATCCAGCTTTCAGCAAGGTAAACTGGGTAGAGCCTCAGGCTTTGAGTTTATAACCAGAAGGACTCTGAGCTATTCCTTCTTTCATTGGCAGCTGATAGGGCCTTGTCTCTGGCTCTGTTTCCAAATATATAATAAAAACCATGACCCCTGAGTTCAGAGGCAGGTTTAGAAGGAGAGAGTAAAACATCTGTCCCTCTTGGCGGTGACCCAGCTGACCTCATAGCTTCAAGGTTGTCACGGCTTGGCTCTAGGGTTGGAGAAATGAGGTTCAAATCCTGCGCTGTTGCTTAGGTGTGAGCCAGCTGCCTAACCTGCAACTCTGGAAATTGCAAATTATAAGTACTTCCCTCTTAACAGACAGTGGCGTGAGTTGCGAAGTCGGTGCCTGCACACAGAAAATGCTTGGTCACTGTTCTCGTTAACTTTCCTGGGACACGCTCGACACAGTCCATTTCCCTCCTCTAAGTGAGTGTTTCCCGTGTCCCACTTAAATGTGGCCAGGCCGTGGGCTCTGCAGACAGGAATGGTTCTGTCTACATCACGTATCTGCCACCTCATCAGCATTGGCACCAAGTCGGTGCCAGATAAACACCGTTAGGATAGAAGCGGCTTTTGTTTTCCAGGGCCTGATATCAGAACCCACAGTGCACACCTCTCCATCTCACTTCTCCAGTTCCCCAAAAAAGGGCAGCTGATGGCTTCTGGGCCCCGGAATGAGATCCTGTGATTCTGTGCAAAGCCCCTCCGATGACTCAAAGTACTTCTCCAAGTAGCCTTGTCAGCTCTGGTTTGAGGATTCAGGCTGGAAGCCGAATGGCAATCTGGGAGTCTTGGCATCAGTGGGCAGTTGCTGGTTGGAGGGAACCCAGAGGAGGATGATTGGTGCTTGCAGGAAACCATCGGGATGCTGGACAAATGCAAGCTCAGAGAACATCCGTGAAAGGTTTTCTGGGCTCGTTTTGGAGTGCGGGCTTGAAGGACGTCACGTACAGCGATGCCATTGCCCATCGGGTGGCTTCATTGAGAAATAACTGAAAATTTATTACACCTGGGAATGTTTCATAGGTTTTTTTTTCCCCAGAATAAACACCCATTTTGGGGTGTTGAACCCTACTTCTTAAGCCAACTTTAGTACATACTGCTTCAAACACACAACACACACACAGCATAAATATGTTTTTTCAAAAAATATATTTTTAGCTTTTTATTTTGAAATAATTTCAAACTTACAGGACAGTTATAAACATAGTACAAAACCCATAATAAGAAATCCAACATACCCCCACCGAGATATCTAGATTCATCAAGTTTTAACTCTCTGCCACATCTGCCACATCATTGTATCTCTCTCTCTCTCTAGCTTTCTCTTTCTATCTCCCTGTATCTATCCTTAAATCTCTCTTTCTAAATATTTGAGAATAGATTGTATTCATCATGCTCCTTAAACATTTAATACCACCATGTGCATTTCTTAAGAACAAGGATATTTACTTAGGTAACCACTTTAAGTACAGGTGAAGTTGGAGAGCAATTTTTATGAACATAAATCTACTTCCAGCAAAATTACTTTTCGTTAAAAAACAGAAAATCTGGAGTTCCACCCCAGACTCACCAAATCAGAATTTCTGGGAGAAGGGCCAAAGAATATCTTGTGACTCTTATGGAACCTAAAATTTGAACCAGTGCTGTAGCATAATTATAATCTTGGCCACCAATTATTTTTCAGAATACATGACATTTCCTGGTGATTAAACCTACAACTTCTCAAACCCCTGGGATTCCATCCAAATTTCTGAAAATCTGTATACAAAATGTGTCAGAGGTTGAATTTTTTTGCAATATTGTTTTCTTTTTTTTTTAGAGAAGTTTTAAATTTACAGAAAAATTACACAGAAATGACAGAGCTCCCATATAATGCCCACACACACGCAGTTTCCTCTACTCTTAACATCTTACATTTAGTGTAGTACATTTGTTATAATCTCAATGAACTAATATTGAAGCATTGCTACTAACCAAAGTCTATAGTTTACATTATGGTTGACACTTTGTGCTGTACAGTTTTATAGGCTTTGACAAATGTGTAATGTCATGTGTCCATCATTACAATATCACACAGAACAGTATCACTGCCCTAAAAATGCCCTATGTTCTACCTATTTATCTCCCCCCTTCCCCTCTGAAACCCCGGCAACCCCTATCTTTATATCAGTGTTACACAAGATAATAACTACAATAATAATAAATTTGCTTTGGTCTGTGGTTACACTCCCCCCTTATGTTTGTTCATTCCTTAGTCTTGAGGGATTTGGGGTAATGTCCACTCTGACTGCTTCAGGCCGAGAGGGGACTTAGATATTATGGGGCAGAGGGAAGGAATTGTTTTGCTTCCAGTTGTGGATACTTCTGGTTTGGGGGTGGGACTTGTCATAAATGTTTTATGTAAAAGTATTTCCTATTTATCCAAAGAACAATCAACTTATATATTTATTGAACTGTGTTGAGTGCTAATGGAAGAGGCAAAAGAAATATTACTTATTATACAACACAGTCTCTGTCTTCCAAGAACTCATAATCAAGGTGGGAAGGTAGATATTATAACCACGAAATAACACATTTTAACATTTCTTGAGAGGACCTGCAAAGAGAAGGGACCTAAGCTGGAACTGGGAGAATGGGTCATGTTTGGAGAGGAAGGAGTGGGTTGGGATGAGAGAATCTGGTAGGGCCAGCTGCTTTGAGTGGAACCTTAGTCAAGGATACGACCCGCCTGGAGAGAGCTGAGTGAGAGGGAGCTGGGGAACCCATGCCCTGCCCTGATGTCCTTTGACCTTCCCCATCACCTCCAGGGTCCCCATTGGCTGAGCCCTGCCAGAAGCTAAAGAGTCCAGGACCTTGTTGATCTGTCCGTAAGGGTCAGCTTCCCCAGACACAGGGTCGGGTGACTCTGCGGGGCCCACAAAAGATGCCCAGGCCACCTGCCTCACACAGCCAAGGTGTACAGAAGGTAACGCAGTGGAGCATGGCTGAGTCCTTGACCCAATGCAAGTGCTCAGTCGAGGCCAGAGGAGAAAAACAAACCTGAATCCAGCCACATTTTGAGTAAAGTGTGCTGCAGGTAGAGAAGATGGCAAACTAAAGAGCATCCAGAATGAATGGGAAGGCACACCAGTTCTCCGGAAAGGGGAACCTGTTCCCTGTATTAGGCATGATCATTGGTCTTGGGTTGGGAAATGTAGATGTAATGAAGCCTAACTTTTGGGCCTAGAAAAACTGGGACTGGCTTTATTGTCTTTGATCACCCAGGATGATATCATTTGTAGATTGTTTAAATGGTTTGATGTTTCAAATAGGGTCCTTTAGGAACATTGCCAAGAATGCAGTGATTACAAAGACAAACAGGCAGGTCCTCGGCCACGGAAGCTCACGTAGAACACGTAACATGTGCAGACGAACAGCCCAGAATCATCATCCGTCCTGTTTGCAGCTGCTTCCACACAAACCTACTGATGAAACAGCCTGGCCAGGTAGCTCTCAGAAATTTCTAGATCCGAGGGAGCTGTTATAACTTCTGTGGGCCCTGCTGTTCTTTCACAATCTGATATTTAAATCATCTTCCTTAATTTTAAACTAACTTAAAATGCACCAAGCTAGGCCCATTTCCTTTCCTTCCGTCCTCAGGACAGCTGCATAAACACAGTATTCTGTGCAAAAAGAAAAAAAAAAGGAGCAAAGACCAGAAGAAATTGGAGTATACATTAAGAAAATGGGCACCAGAAGAATAATTCATGTTTCTTGGAATTTTTTAAAAGATATTTTCTTTGAAAGGAAAGCCACATTGTAAAGTAAAACATACTCAGTTGTTCATAAACAAAATCCTCATATATCTAAAATCTAGTTTTTTCCAAGATGAAATAGCATTTTCCTCTGTCTGGCTTCCCTGATTTGCACATTTCATTTAGCCCGAGTCCTCCTCAGGGGAAAGATCCAGGGTTTCCTTGGGCGGTGAAGGATGTGCCTGGCGGTTTCAGAAGCCCTGGCTCCTTGTGGTTAGCCGGATGCAGCAAATCTTAAAAAATGAAATTTTCCAGGCATTTAGCCCCTCCATCAACCTTGTGGTGATCAGACCATTTTGAATCTCATCGGCCCACAGAACGCCTCACAGCCTTTAAAAATGTCATCAACCATCCCCTACACAGCAGTGGTTGGGTAGTCTTGCATCTTACAGCAGGCAGAGACTGGAGAATGTTCCCAAAATGTGTACTTCTAACGGCTGTTACATTTATTTGCCAACAGCCGAGTCCCTGGTGGGCCCTGGAGTCTCTTAATTCCTGTTTATTTGTTCTCATTAAACTGGTCTCTAGGCTGTAGCCGTGCTTTGAACAAAGTTTGGCTGGGTGGCGAGAGTTGGGGCCCATATGGGGGCAGATCTCACACTGCGGCTGCCTCCCTCTGGGTTGTGGGACTGAGGCCTGCTCCACTAGCTTGGCGCTGGGAGCCCACCACTGCCGCCTCCTGCTTTGGGGACCCCTTACAGCCCTCGCCTCAATCCCACCCTCCCAGCGTATCCATCTGACTTAATTTGCCAAAAGGCTGCCAGTGCCAAGTATCAGAAATGGTTACTTTTATAATGGGAATTGTATTTGGGGTAAAAGCTTACAGTTCCGAGACCAGGAAACGTCCAAATCGAGGCACCATCAGATATGCTTTCTCACCAAAGTTAGCTATGGTGATCCTGGCATCCTACCATGTGGCGAAACAAGATGGCCACCGATCTCTGTCTTTCCCTCCAGAATCTACCGCCTCCCGGAGCACAGCTGTGGGCAACCAGGCTTAGGGCTTGTCTCTTTCTGGGCCTCCTCTCTCAGTCTTGGCTGCTCCGCTTTCCTCCCGAGTTCAGCTGTGGGCGATCAGGCATATGGGTCGTCTCTTCAGCCCTGAGCTGCTCTGTGGGCCCATCATTGGGGCTTTGTGGTTCAGCTTTGGCTGCAAGCAATCCTCAAGTCCTGTCTCTCACATGGCCAGGTCAAAATGGCAGCTTCCTTTCTCTGTGTGTCTCTCTCTGTGTCTCTATTTTTAAGACCCAGCAAGAGGGCGGAGACCCAAACTGAGTCATGCCTCACTGATGTAGTCCAATCAAAAGCCATCTGATCAGGTGATCTAATCAAGGTCTCTTAATGGCATCTAATGCAATCAAAGGGTCACACACCCACAGGAATGGATTAGTTAAAAAACATAATCTTTTGGGGAGGGATTCACCAAATTCAAACTGTCACAGCATCCCAGCCAGGTCCTGCCCTGCCCGCCGCAGACCTCCAGCAGGTACAAGTTCTCTGCCCACATCTTTCATTTATCTTGCCAGACCAACAAATCAGGAGAGGTGAGTCACAGAGCCTCAGCGTCTTAAAACTGGAATGAGTATTAAGAATTTTCTAGTCTGGCCTCCGCAGTTTTAGATGAGGCCATTTTGGTCCAGATATTGTGTCAGTAGCCAACCAGTGGTAGAGGAACCATTGGAAGTGAGAGCAGCATTGGAGCCAGAATCCATGATTTTAGGGGACAAATTGTCTTTGGGGCATTTAATCAAAAGGTCTACTCATATTTGTCAGATGACTGTTGGTACCTCAAATACTGTAGTTGCTTGCACCAACATCCTAATACAACCCTTTTACAGATCCACTTTGAAATGGTTCAGAGGATGGAATGGCTCACAGAATGGTGATATTTTCGTATTATCGTTTGTGCCAACTCCTGCTGATAGCGCAAGTTCCTGGGCAAGACCCTAACCTTTCTAAAACCTGGTTGAGGTTGATAGGACAAGAATACACAGGTGAGGGCCATCTGTGCCAGCCAGGGTTGGCAACTCAAGGTTGCAGACTGTTTTTTTTAAATTCTTACAGTGATTTCTAAAATGAACCTGGAGGGGCCCTGAAATGTTTATTAAACGTGTACTTTGTTTTTTTCCACCAACTCCCCATTGCTTACATTACACTCTCAGAAAATAAGATTCATAACATTTATGCACAGAAGGCTGCCTGGTAGGTTTTTAGTGTGTGTGGGACTTTGTGGCCAGTAATATGCAAAGAGGTAAGGTGGGCTTAAATCTATGCATTTATCATTCATCATTACCTGAGTTAACCTTCTTTGCTATTTATTAAAGCATAGTTTTACTTCCAGGCCGTCTATGCCCATAGACTGCACAATTTCTTTGCAGCACACAGGGCAGGTTTCCTTAACTCGATTGGAAAACCTCTCACCCTTCCAGGCACAGTGCAAAACCACCGCTTTTGATAGCTCCTGACACCGTCTTGTCTTCCAGGCTCTGTGGCTACCCGCCTTTTTACGATGAAAATGACTCCAAACTCTTTGAGCAGATCCTCAAGGCCGAGTATGAGTTTGACTCCCCTTACTGGGACGACATCTCCGACTCCGGTAGGTCCCAGCAGCTGCCCTGGGTGGCCCCCAGGCACCTCTCACCACCTCTAGACCATCCCGGGGTAGCTCCATGAGCTCCATCAGAGACCTGACTTGTAAAGCTGAGACCAGGCGTGAGCCAAGCGGCCGAACCAGGCGAAGGGGTGGGCATTCGTTCACCCACAGCTCCAGGCCTGGGAGCTCCCGGAGTGCAGCACTTTGTGCTCTCCTTATTGGGCACCTACTGTGTGCTGCGTGCCGTACCCCCTTGACCCACCCGCCCCTCAGAATGGCCTGCCAGGCAGGGCCACCGGGTAATCCCACCGGGAGGTTGGATAACTTGGCCAGCTACTTGGCAGAGCTGGGGTTTGAATCCAAGCCTCATTCCAGAGCCCACGTCTCAACTACTGTGCTGCACTAACACGTCCGCAGGGAAGCCAGCTGTTTCCTCCACCAGGAGAAACAGCAGAACCAAGGCCCAAGTGCACAATTAAAGAAAAAAAGAGAGAATGACTAAAGAGATGATGACAGTTAAATGCAATACATGGTCCTGGTCAGTATACTCTCAAATGATCAGAATAGATAGATAAAAATAGACATAGATGATAGAGAATAGATAATGATTAAATAGATGGATATAGACATAGTAATATAGATGATAGGGGTGGATGGATGGATGGAAGGGAGAGAGGAAGAGAAGGGAGGGAGGGAAGAAAGAAAAAGAGCAAATGTGGCAAAATGTTAATATTGGTGAATCCGGATATCTGGGGAAATAGGAGTATATTGGAGTTCTTTGTATGGGTTTTGTATTATTTTTGCACCTGTCCTGTAAGTTTGAAATCATTTCAAAATAAATTAAAACAAACAAACAAACAAGGCCCACGCACATCGACAAACCCTCTCGGAGCCCCAGTTTCCTCCCTGATAAGATGAAGATGTAATCATGCTCCTCCGTACCTCAGAGAGGTGTCTAAGGACCAAAGGAGATAACATTTGGGATGGAGCGTTGCACTCTCAGATGGTCGATGCAAACACAGCATTTCATTATCTGTGCTATTTCCCCCTCAGTGGGAAACCCCCTGCTTTCTTCCTCAATCTTCCAAAGCCCATGCCCAGAGCAGACGTCTGCAAGGCTGCAGGAAAGAGCTGCAAGGGGCCATCTTGCTCTGCGGTGGGGATGGCGTGCCTCACCCGGAAGCCCAGCCTTGTGGGCAGTGGGCAGCCTGGGCTGGAATGCTGCCCATTTGGGTCCTGGCACCCATGGATCCATTTCGGCTCTGTGACCGGTCCCTCGTGTTCTCAGGGTCCCACTCCTAGGCAGGGCCTCCTCCCTCTGGGCCACCAAGACCCCTCCACCTCCCCCATCAGGCATGTCAAGTGCATTGCAGTTCCCAATTCATTGATTTGTGAGGGTCCAAGTGGGCCGCCAGCGGTGCTTCTTGAGGGCCTCGTAGCCACAGCCCAGGACCTGGGGGCTTTGTCGATTTTGTGGAGTCAGCAATGCCTAATGGAAGGGGCATAAGAAGCAGTGGCATGAAGGGCACATTTTTACAAGGATACGTCATCCTTCTCTGGACAAAAGGCTTCTTGGCTGCTAGAGAGGAGCCTTTGAGCCAAGAGGTCCCTGCCCCACTCCCTGAGTCTTCTCTTGATGTCCAAGCCATTCTTCCCTTTCCCCAAAATTCTGGTCCCACCTACCCTTGGGGTCCAAGATATAACAGGGTTGGTGGAGGGCTGGTCTAGAACTTTTCATGCTACACCCGATTCTCTCAAAGACCTGGTGGTGTTACGTCATCGTGTCTTAAGCCACCAGCTGATCCCTTCCCTTGTGCTTTCTTTTTAAACAGCTAAGGACTTCATTCGGAATCTGATGGAGAAAGATCCAAATAAAAGATACACCTGTGAGCAGGCAGCTCGCCACCCATGGTAAGAAAAAATCACCCACTATAAAGACCTTGGCATCTAATGCCATCCTAGAGCACACTTTCTGTTGGCTCTTCATGGCGGCATCCCCCGGAGATTGTCTCATCTCGTTCTTTCCCAAGGCTTTGCTCCTTTCCCCATGCCAGACACTGACCCCAGGACACAGTCTTCTGCATGCACTTGTGAGAAGTTACGAGTGCAAAGGATAGCTGCAGCCTTTTCACTTGGCTGCACGTAAGGCATTTTAGGGGTGTTTTTATTAACAGTCATCACCACAAGAGGTATTAAGAGGGGGTTTTTTTATTCCTTGAGTTTATTACTCAGTTGTGAGGTGAATTGAAGTTGTAATTTTTTTCTGGTTAAGATGCTTTTCAAGTTAGTGTTTCTTCGCCTGCAGAGGAATTCATTGACAGTTCGTGGTATTCTACAGCACTCTGCTTAAAACTACACCATGTTTTCATGCTTCAGGGTAGGTTCGAGCCCAGTTTTGCTCTCTAGAATAGTGGTGACTTTGGATTTATGCTTACGTTCTCTGAGCTTCAATTTTCTCATCTTTAAAATGAAAATAGCAATATCCAATTTACAGGGTTGGCACGAGGAATGATCGAGAATAATGCACGTCAAGGGCTTAGCACAATGTTTGGTATGTGGCAAGCGCTTAATTAGCTGTAGCTTTCGTATCATAGTACTGTGAGCATCTATTTTGAAACAAATGTCAAGAGTAATAAAATATCCAATATAATGAAAATAAATGGACAGAACCATGAGTTTGGGAGAAATTTGCCCCGTACCTCCTACCCCAAGAAGTACTCTGGAACACTGGACCATTTCCTCCAGTTTCCTATGCTTGTCACCCTTCCAAAGAAGGCCTGCTTAAAGATAGTGATACAGCCATTCAGTTATAAGAATAGCTGTCATCTAGCGAGCCCTTCTTATGTTGCAGGCACTGTGCTAATTGCTTTAAAAGGTTATCTCATTTTTTTCCCCATACCCTGTGAGAAGGGTTTTATTTCCATTTCAGAGATGAGGAAATAAGAGTTAGAAAGGTCAAATAACTTAGCAAGGATTCCACAATTAGCAAAGCCAGGATGCCAGCGCAAACTGTCTGATTCCAAAAGTAATGCTCTGGGTTGCCCCACTAAAGGAGAGGCCAAGGGGAAGAAGGTGGGAGCTGGGGAAGAGGGAAGAATTCCCTGCAGAAGTTGGCAGCTTTGAGTCTCTGTCATCTTGATATTTGACACCAGGTCAAAGTGTGTGTCAACCAAAAATTTCCTTACTTTATAAACAGTAGACCTTTAAAGCTGTAAGACATGTTTGAGGTCAGCTCATGGGGGAAGAAAATGGTTTCCCTCTCCATACTCATTCGCTAACCCAGCCAAGCTCTGTAGAAACCAGGAGGAGGGCTGGCTAAACCAAGCCTCGCCTTCGTAAAGCATTTTGGAAAAACCAAAGAAGGGTGAGGTCAGTTTTACTGAGAGGAGGTGGTTGTGTGGGTAGGATGGACTCAGCAGGCTAAGAAGGAGCTCACCAAGATGTTGGTGCCCAAGCAGAGACCTCCCAGGCTCTGGGCAGACCAGGATGGGAGCAGATCCCAGCGGAGTGGCCAACCTGGACCTTGGCCTGAGGGCCGGAAACTTCACTTCCATTCCCTGCATCACCAGCAGTTGGTATTTCTGGGCTAAGAGGAAGCAAGGAGTGGGGATGGGACTAGAAAGGAAGGCAGGAACTAGCTGTGGCTGGCATGACCTCTGGCATAGACTTCTGGGGTTCAAGTCCCTGGTGACTTTGCCCAGCCTCTTAGCCCTTTGGGCCTCCTGTGTAGAACTGAGGTCATAGTTAGCAGTTCACATCTTACAGGAATTAAATGAGACCATACATGTAAAGAAGAAGAATTCCCAGCACGCAAGAAGTCTTCACTGTGTACATGAACCATCGTTATTTTACTGAGCTGTACTGAGGAGTTTGTCCTCTTTCTTTTGGGCGGTGGGAGCCCCTGATGGGTTTGAAGCTGGGTGATCATACTTGCATTTTAGAAAGCCCAGTCTGGCTGCAGGATAGAGGATGAGTTGTGGGAGATTGAGTGTGGGAGGGCAGCAGAAGGCGCAGACGATGGAGACAGCACAGGTGGGATGCAGAGGGACGGACGGGAAGGCTATGAGGGACCCTCGGGGGGCGGAGAGGCTACAGATCTGGGGAAGAGTATTGGGTCGGGGGAGACAAAGGGGGAAAGGTCTAAGATCATTCCCAAGTGTCCTAGGAAGATGGTGGCTGGGAGGAGGAGCAGGTTTGAGTGGAAGAGAACAGGTTCAGCTTTAGGCGTGCTGAATTTAGGCACTAGGAGTCATCTCCATGGAGACCCATGAAGGGTCCTCTGCTATGTGAATCTGGAGCTCAAAAAAGAGGACAAGAGCGAGACGAAGACTTCAGAGTCATCGGCCTATGCCATATTGCGAGATTCTTTAGCATTTGAGCAGCGCGAGCCAATGCCTTCTCACTTCAGAGATGTTTTGTTTTGTTTTTCCATCGCTTTATCATTTTACTGTGCCTTTCAAAAGTCCCAGGAAATCCAGCATCAGAAAATGATGAAAAACCAAATGCATTTGACTCAGGTGTCACAGAAACTCTCCCAGGTGCCTGCATTGATAATGCGCTTGTCTCTTGTATGCAAAATTGCTGGAGCGAAGGTGAACTCAGATTTGACTGAGAGCTGATAGAAAGTGGAGTAGTTATTCCAGCGAAGCATAGCTTTAGGAACTTCACCATTCTGGGAGCTGTGGTCTCGGCAGTCATTTATATCCAGAGAGCATCAGCTGATATTCCATACTTGCTTATGCAAATGAATCAGAGCTGCCTGGAGCTAGGAGCAGCCTCAGGAAGTTGCCAAAGATCCCTTAGCCTCACACAGACCAGTGCAAACAGGAGCAGGCTTCTCCAAGGCTCAGTGGAAAGCACCAGTCCACCTTACCAGATGTTTCCAGAGCCCCCTTCATTGGAGGCTTGCCTGTGTCTTTGTGGCAAACGGTGTTTTGGTTTGCTAAAGCAGATACCATAAAATCGGTTGGCTTTTACAATGAAAATTTATTAGCTTACAAACTTACCGTTTTGAAGCTGAGAAGAATGTCCAAATTGAAGCATCATCAGGACGATGTTTTTTCCCTGAAGACTTAACTGCCAGTGATCCTGGTCAGCTCTGTCACATGGCAAGGCACAGTGTCATCGTCTGCTGGTCTCTCCCTTCTCTTCCAGGTTTCATTGCTTTCAGCTTCTTGCTTCCATGCCTTTCTCTCTCTGTGTCTCCGTATTCCTCCATTTATAAAGGATTCCAGAAAGAGGATTAAGATCCACCCTGGGCCACACCTTTACTGAAGTAACCGAATCAAAAGGTCCTACTTACGATAGGTTACACCCACAGGAATGAATCAGCTTTAAGAACATGATTTTTCTGGGGTCCATACAGCTTCAAACCATCACGCATGGTAAGGAACAAACAGGCAGCCCATGGACCCGTTCAGGGTGTCTCTGATCCTTAGTACAGGGAAGGACGATGGAGTTCATTCAAACTGCTGGATTGTTCCAAGCCTCTGTCTCCAGTTCCAGGGACAGGAAAGCTAAAGTGGGGATGCTGCACATCAGGACCTCAGGCTCAGGATGCACGGGGGCATGTGTCCACTGGGGGGCACCCTGTGTCCTTCCGGGGCAGGTGGCATCTGCCATCCTTTCTGAATGGTCACTGAGATTCCCCTCCCCTCTTCTAGGCTTCAGCTCCTGGAGCAGATTGGGGGGTGGGTGGGGACTGGCAAGGAATTCCGGTGGGCCATGGGGATGGTGGACAGCCCAGGAGCCTGGAAAACACTGCCTAGGACACCTGGCAGCATCGTCAAGCCAACCTTGAGCACGAGGCTGGAAAGCACCAAGTTGGAGCTGCTGAAGAGTGGGCGACACACAAAAAACAGACACCGAAAGGAGAGGAGAGAGGCATTTGGATGGCCAGTGAGCCGAGGAGAATAGTAAGAGAGATTGATGGTGGACTTTTCTATCAGCAGCACTTGTCCATTCCTAGGGCAAATGAGGTGACCACGACGGTCTCCTCATTCCAAAGATTCTCTGTCTCCCATCGGGTGGAGGACTAATTCTGTAGTAGGAGCACCAAGTAGCTGGGGGTACCACGCTGTCCTCAGAAATTCCCAGCTTATCCCAGGCAGCAGCAGTCCCATCCACTGTGGGGGCCATTCCAGGAAGACCAATTGGTTGCACCACCCCAAGAGATCGGACTCTGGGCACTGCTGGACCACTTCTCAGCCCACACATGAAATTTTGGGACCCATGAAGCATTCCCAAAACAATTGAGAGTGTGCATCTTCTTATAACTCAGCCGTGTAACCCCCCCAAGAAGGTGCAACGGAAACTGAGCCCGGGAAAGGAGCCAGGCTCAAGTGTCTCAGACCCTGCTGCTGACAGGCAAGCAGGTGGGCCACGAGCCCCTGGGGCCCCCTGAGCCCCCACTCCCCCCACCGATGTGTTTACTTTGGAGCACGCGGCCCTGCTCCGTGGCGGTGCTCCACCCAGCAATTCCATGCTTCCTGCCACTTCTGTCCAGGTGTTTCCAAGAAAGAGCTGGCCACTGGTAAGTTTCAAATTGGCGTCCTTTTCTGAGCATGTTGCTGCTGTAGACAGTGCAGGAGGAAACTTACCTCTGAGCCCTTTAGGAGAAAAAACTTAATCAAGAGGTCTGCAGCTCCCATCAGCCTCCTCCACCCATTCACATGCCCTATTTCTGTTTCACTGGTGTGTGTCTGGGGGGAAGTGGCAGTGGACCGTTGTTGGAAATGGTTCCTTGGTTAATTTCTGAGTGTCATCTTGGCAGTCTAGTGTCACACTTGCTGGGAAAAAGAGGGGAGTAGGTGCGAGTTGGGGGAGTTACTTTTAAGTGGAGCTAGCAGTCTGCATTCTGCGCTCAGTG
>JAQZBX010081202.1:0-13695 GCA_029593785.1 Cabassous unicinctus | reverse complement strand
TCCTGGGGCCTTCTCTCCAACATCAAAACTCCAACATCAAAACTGCTTCTGAAAAACTGCTGCAACTGTCTTTTGCCTTGCCTTTTATATTTTCTTCCCCCACCCACCAAGGGATGGGGCTCAACGCCCTACTGACGTGGCCCAGTCAATGCCCTAATCATAACTTAATCATGCCCAGATGAACAGACCAGTTTACAAGCATGATCCAATTATATTTTTGGAATTCATAATTACACCAAATTGCCCAACGGCTACAAGTAGGTAAAACATTTATTACTATTTCCATTTTAAAAATGAGGAAATTTAGACCCAAAGAGGTTAAATATTTTGCCCAGAGTCAGCCAGTAATAGAAAATTAGGCTTATATTCCAATCTTCCAAACTCCTGGTATCACAGAAAGCAAAGGAATTAGGATCATGGCCTCTACCTTTGAGTAGCTGATAGTTAAATGTGGACAAAAAACCAACACAAAGGCTCAAGGAACAAAAATATACATTTGACTAATTCAGGTTATACAGAAATTCATATACATACCTACGTACTCAGTGAAGTAAGAATAATTGATGGTTATAAAATGTCCAGTTATAGGAATAATTGGAACTTATAATATGGGGAAGGGCTAATATAAAAAAATTCTAGTAAAAAAGATAAACTATGTGATTGACTGCCACAAAGATGTGACTGAATAGGCAGCTAATTTTTCTTCTTCCCAGGTATCAAATCTCCCTCCCCAGAGAGTGTCCTCTCAGAGTTGACCCAATGGTGACTTTACTTTAAAAAGCATGTTGTTTTTCATATAGGCCAGGTTTCTTCTGACCAAAATTTTGCTGGTGGATTTTTTTTAAGGTAAGCTTCACACTCTAAGCCTGAACGAAGTGGAAAGAAACTACTTGTAGAGCAGACTAGGAAGAGCTGTTTCTCATCATTTGATTGAGATTGTCTACACAGGCACCTTTCTGGGCAACAAAGGATTTTTCCAACGATTTCACTTTTCTCTGATTTTTCCAGGCTCACCTATCTTTGTGCAGTCACAAAAGATTGAGGAATCAAAAAGATGCTCAAGCACAGGGATATAGTATTGTGTCTCCCAAGTTGTGCATTTCCCTCTGAACTGTGCATTCAAACTCCAGCCAATTTTAGATATGACACAGTGAGAGGAAAAGGAAAATAATTAAAGGCTTATTGGCCAGGCCATTTCTGATAAAACCAAGAAAAATATGTAAAATTGCTGTTCTTTCAATCATAATATGAATTAAAGTAAAGCTGCCTGGTATGCTAAAAGAAAAATTGAACATAAGAGTCACAGTACCTGACTCAAATGCAGCTCCACAATATGAGCAAACTACATGACCTTGAACTTAATTTCTCTGTGCTTTCATTTCCTTACATGTAAAATGCAAAAAAATAAATAAATAAATAATAACATCTCCATTGCAGGGTTGGTATATAGGGTTGTAGGGATAAGAAATGAATATAAAGAGTCTGATACACATTAAGTTTAATAAATAACACTTTTTCCTATGATGTTTTAAGTAATAAGCAAAAATTATCTTTTGTTTCTAGCAAAAACATAGTCTAAAATTCAGAATATATAATATTCAAAATTCTGATTCAGTTTGATATAATTAGTATTATATTGTTATTTACAAGATATGGACAGTTTATGTTTTATTTCCCTATTAGGTATTTGTTTTTCACTTTATTTTCTTTGCTATGACATCTTAGGTACTTTTGTCTACTCCATCAATTCTCTAGCCCCAAGTACTTCATTAACAAGAACTATATTAAAATAAATGGTTGATAACTTGATCTTCTCACAAATGTATTCACGAAGAATTTGCTTTCTTTTCCAAGAAGTTGAACAATAAATCAATTTGTTCCATTTAAAGTCACCATCATCAGTTTTCTTATTAATATGGATTAATACTTAAAGAGATCCAGAGTTAAAACTCTAGTTTTCAAAGCTTACAATAGTTTAGAAACACTATCTTGTAAATTCAGGGGGAACTTAGAATATTAGACTTCAATCAACAATCTCTAAGAACTTTCAGAAAGTACCTCTCCTTTGAATGAAAATTTTCAGCCATATTATTTACTTAATAACATAGGCAAACCTTCACATGCATTTCCTGGAAGTCATGCAACAGAGTAAGAGGAGAGAGAAAAGTCTAGGAAAAAAATTATACCAGGTCATTTCTACTCTACTCTGGTGCTACATTCATTTTCCAGACTATTAGATAAATCATATTTTTCCCACAATGTAAATTAATAATTTATAAACTTCAATCGTCAAATCCATAGTTCTTGAATTTTTTTAATTAACCAATATATGACAAAACTGTGTCATAGAATCATAAAATCAGAATAAGGGAGCACTGAGATGAAATGGACCATCTCATTTTACAAATGAAGAAAGAGAGGGCCAAGAAAGGAGGATTTTTAACTGAATCTTACACATTCCTGTACTCACTCTGATCAAATGGGAGATGCATTTTGAAGTTCAGAATTTGTAATTCTTATCACAATGTAGACTTCATTTGCACATACACCCTAGTATTCAAAGTCAGGGAGGGGTGCCTCATGCTCTGCTTCCTGATATGGATGTTGGCTAAACAGGTGTGAAAATCCATCAGCCTGCACACTAATGATTTGTGCACTTTCTGTATACATATTATACTTCAATAAAATGTAATAAAAGTCTTTAATACTTTCTGTTTAGTGGTAATTTGGCATATATCACATAATAGTGAAAACCAGTTGTAGCAGTTTGGTATTATTTCTGAATTCCAAAAATAGATATTGGATTGTATTTGTAAACCTGTCTGTTCTTCCCGGCATATTAGATTGTATTAAATTCAGAGGTTTCACTTTTACTTGATTAAATTATGATTAAAATTTTGATTTGGACACCACAGTAGGACGTTGAGTCCCTGGCCCTTTGGAGGGTGGGGACTCACAGAGAAAATGACATGGCAGAGGAGAGAGTTTGAGTTTTTGATGCTGGAGCCCCGGGTAATAAATACACAGGAGAAGAACACAGAGGAACAGAGATGACTCCATAGACTCGGCAGAGGCCCTGGGAAAAGAGAAAGCCTGATAGTCTACAAGTGACCTTGTGGAGAGAACAGAGTAGCTGAATCCAGGAAGAAACGAGCCCCAGGGAGAGAGTGTCTGGTATCAGTGCCTGATACCAGTCTACAGCTGAGACCAGAAGAAGCTAGGACCACGGAGCCTGAAGAGGAAAAGAAGGGCTGAACTCTCGCAGAGACTGGCAGCCATCTTGTTCCAACACATGACAACAGACTTTGGTGAGGGAAGTAACTTATGCTTTAGGACCTGGTAACTGTAAGCATCTACCCCAAATAAATACCATTTATTAAACCCAACAGATTTCTGGTATTTTGCATCAGCACTCCTTTGGCTGACTAATACACTAGTCATCTTTTATTGAACACCTATTACTTCCCAAACACTGTCATTTGTACTGATAACGGAAAGAAAACATGAGACAAAAGTCTCTTCTTTAAGTGTCTCACAGTCAATTGGAAAGACAAACAAGTAAATAGTTGCCGTGCTTTGAAAGAAGCACTGTGACAGCTGCATAGAAAAGAAGCTCCAGAGACACAGGAGAGTGAGCCCTTGAGCTGGCCAGAGTAGAGATGAAGAGCGTGGTGAGGAAACGCTTCAAAAAGGGAAAATGCTCAATTTGTATCCTTAATTAGTTTCCTATTGCTGCAATTACCATACACTTAGAGACTTAAAACATCATAAGCTCATTATCTAATTGTGAGGTCAGAAGTCTAAAATCTGTCTCACTGGGCTGAATTCAAGATGTTGACAGGGCTGGTTCCCTCTGGAAGCTCTAAGGAAAAATCTGTTTCCTTGCTGTTCCCTTCCAGAGGCCCTCTAAATATTTCTTGGTCCTAGCCCCTTACTCCATCTTCAAAGCTAGCAGCCATGTAGCATCTTCAATCTCTACCACCTGACTCCTCCCTCCCCACCCCCATCTCTTAATCTGTAGTCACATCTTCTCCTCTGGCTCTGACCCTCCTACCTCTCCCTTACGAGACCTCATGTGATTACAGTAGGCCCACCTGCCTAATCCAGGGTAATCTCCACACCTCAAGATCTTTAAAAATCACATTTGAAAAGTGCTTTTTACCATGTAAAATAACATATCCACAAGTTCTGGGGATTAGGACATAAACATTTTTGGAGGGCCAATATTCAGTCTACCACGTGTTCTGAAAAATGAGTCAGTATTACAACATTCGACAAGAGAGAAAAGGACGACTCCAAGAGGGAATCAGACTTTGAGTACTTTACTTGACATGGCTGGCTAGGAAGGTGGGTCAGAATACAAAGTGATTAGTAATGCCAAGCTCAGAAGTTCATATTCCAAAATAAACCACAACAATTATATGATCTAATGTGAATTTTAAAAATTAAATTTTGACAGCAATGCATCAGCTAGGATTAGAAAGTTTCAGAAGAAAACAAAAAGAGGGAGGACGGCATAGAAGCTTTTATGAGGGTTCAAGCACAAGGTCTGAACTAAACAGTGGAGAGAAGGAAAAGTAGGTCCAGATTTAAGAGATATTTAAGAAATAAAAATAACAGAATTTGGTTAAATAAGGATATGAGAGAAAGTAGGGGGAAAGGTGAATGGTGAATGGTGGTGCCATTAACTAAAATTGGGACTCCAGAAAAAGGAGAGAACTATTGGGTGAGATTGGTTGATAGGTTTGATTTTGGGCATGTTGAGTATGAGTTGTCTGTAAGTCTTAATTGTGGAGACATTCAATCGCTGATCATACATATTGGTCTATTCTAAACACATCAACCAGAAGAATCTTGTTAAATGTTAGTCAGGTCATATCTCTTTACCATTTAGAGCCCCAAATGGCTCCAATATCATTGTATTAAGTTTCTTAAGGCTGCCATAATGAAGTACCACAAATGAGAAGCCTTAAAACAACAGATTTTTGTTCGCTCACATCTCTGGATACTATAAATTCAAAACCAAGATGTTGTTGAGGCTATGATCCCTCTGAGGTTCTGAAGAAGAATCAGTTCCATGCTTCTCTCCTAGCTGCGGGTGGCTTCCAGCAATACTTGGCATTCCTTGGTTTATAGCTTCATCATTCAAATTTCTGCACCTATTTTCACATGGTCTTCTTCCCAGTATGCCCCTGTGTCTCTGTTCAAATCTCATTCTCCTGCTTCTTATAAAGACACTAGCCATTGGATTAGGACCCGCCTTACTCCAGTATGATCTCATCTTAGCTAATTATGTCTGTAAAGACCTTATTTCCAAATAAGATCACATTCTGAGGTTCCAGGTGGACATTAAAAAAAAAAAATCTGGGGTGGGGAGGTACACTAGTCAACTCAGTACACTCATTCAGAGTGAAATTTAAAATCCTCATAATGACCTATTAGGTTATACTATTCAGTACCCCCAACCTCTGAACCTTTTTTCTGTTCTTTCTTCCCTCGCTCATTCCATTCTATCCATTCCATTCCATCAAATAGCTCCTTAGATACATCAGGCACATTCCCACCTCAGAGCCTTTGGACAGGCTCTGTCCTGTCTGAAATGCTCTTCCCACACACACCCACATATCTCCTGTTCTGACCTGCTTCGGATTTTAACTCAAACATCACTTTCTCAGTGAGGCCTTCCCTGATCACTCTATTTAAAATTGCTACCACCCCTGCCCAGCCATGCCAGCATCTGTATCTCCCTTTCCTACTTCACTTTGCCTAGAGAACTATTCTCTATAAAATAAAATTTATTTTAGTTATTGTAAATTTATCATTTTTTTAATTACCTGTCCTCTCCCACATCCCCAGCCTCTTCCCCTATCCTAGAAGGTAAATTCCACATGGCCAGGGAATGTTGACTCTTTGGTTCATTGTTGCATATGGAATACCTACAACACTGCCTGCACATAGTAGTAACTCAATAAACATTTATTGGAAGTGTTGATTTAAGAGTCATGTAAGTGTAAGCTGACATTAGCAAGTCCACAATTCCATGCAGGTATGCACTTTTCTAGATGTGTTATACAGCTCTTAGATTACAACTAAAGAAGCATAAAGTGGAAAAGTAAGTCTGTATTATACAGAGGAACAAATTATTTAGATACTTTAAAAAACTTAGAAAACAATACCAACCACTCAATGGTTCTTAATAATTTGTGAAATTATAATACATTCACACAAAATCGTTTTTTAATGAATAATCACATGAAACAAGAGAATGCACTACACTGTGCAAATTCTATGCTATGGGAAGTGCATGAAAGGTAAAATTCTTTGCATTTGAGATGCCCACAATTTCCAGAATATATTTTAAAATACATCACTGCTCATTAATAAGTACTTGATCTAATATCTCTACTTAGTTATGCATCAAATGAAGGGCATAGTGTTTCAAGTCACAATAGTGCTTAACAGCAGACTTCAGCATAAATAAGTAAATTGCCAGCTGAGAACCATCTCTAATAAAAATAGTGTCCTATAGGAATTGTAAATTGGCTTATAATGCTTCCAGTGAACATCAGAGAGGGACTATAAAGTGTCACACAAAGTATGTATGGACATTTTGTGATTCCTGGAAGGCATGTTGGTAAAGCAATAAAAAGTTGGCAACCAATATAAAAGGCAACTTTAGAGGGGGATGACCAAAAGAGCTTCCTTTTAAGTGCCCTTGACTTTTCTATTTTGAATTGGCGTTATGTGATCTCATTGAGACAGAGAAATTTTCTTTTTTAAATAGTACTGTAAAATTTAGAAATCTCGCAATTACTGCTCCATCCTTGAGTACTGACATAATTATTTTCTATGTATCTATTTCCAATATCTAATATTTAGGAATATTTCCCAGTGTGTGATCTAGATGTACATTTTTCCTCCCTTTTATAAATAATAATATCGCTTTCTCTAGGAAATCCACTTGATACTCCAAATTATTACAAACATCTACAAATTTGAGATGTTATTTGCAATCAACTTCATGGAAAATATAACCTAAGTTACAGTCAATAGGTTGGGTAAACTGTCTCTTTTAATTCTGTTTATAGGTCATGATGCAAATTCTAAGAACTCTTTACTTGGCTTGTATTCAAGATGCTTTGAAGACAATAGTTTGCTGAATCCATTTCTGTTAAAGTTCATACTAAAAATTACACAAACTCGAACAAATGTTAATTCTTTTATTTTTTTGTTAATTAGAGCAGTTGTGGGTTAATAGAAAATTCATGCAGAAAATACAGTTCCCATATAAACACACACACACACACACACACACATACACACATACACATAGTTTTCCATTATTAATATTTTGCATTAGTATGGTACCTAATTGATAACTGATGAAACAATTTTATTCTTTTGAGTATATGCCTTAAGTTATAATACTATAACTTTTTTGAAGAACCACAAAATTGCCCACAGCAGTTGCACCATTTTACATTCCCACCAGCAATGAGAGTTTTCCTATTTCTCCACATCCTGTCCATCATTTCTTATCTCTGTTTTTTATTTTTAGCAGTAACCACCATACTAGTGGATATGAAATGCTATTTACCTAATGGCTAATGAGGCTGAGCATCATTTCATGTGCTTTTGGGCCATTTGTATATCTTCTTTGGAGAAATGTCCATTGTTTGCCCATTTTAAAATTGGGTTGTTTGTTTATGTGACTGCTGACTTGTAGGATTTCCTTATATATTCTGGATATTAAAACCTTACCGGATATATAGTTTCCAAATATTTTCTCCCATTATGTAGGTTGTCTTTTTACTTTCTTGATAAAGTCCTTTTATGTACAAAGGTTTTTTATTTTGATCAAGTCTAATTATCTGTTTTTTTTTTCTTTTGTTGCACATGCTTTTGGTGTAAAATCTAAGAAATCATTGCCTAACACAAGGTCCTGAAGAGGCTTCCCTATGGTTCCTTCTAGAGTTTTATTGTTCTGTTTCTTATAGTTAGGTCTTTGATTCATTTTGAGTTGGGTTTTGTCTATGGTGTGAGGTAGAGCCCCACCTTCATTCTTTTGTTGATGGATATTTCAGTTTTCTCAGCACCATTTATTGAAGAGCATATTCTTTCCCAATTCAATACCACTGGTCCATATGTCTGTACTAGTGCCAGTACCAAGCTGTTTTGATTTCTGTAGTTGTGTATTAGGTTTTTAAATCGGGAAGTGTGAGCCCTCCAATGTCAATCTTTTTCTAAGTGGTTTTTGTTATTCAGGACCCCTTGCCCTTCCATATGAATTTAGTGGTTGTTTGATTGGGATTACACTGAATCTGTAAATTGCTTTGGATAGTATTAATATCTAAGCAATATTTAGTCTTCCAACCCATGAAAGGAATGTCCTTCCATTTATTTGAGCTTTCTTTAATTTCTTTCAACAATATTTCATAGTTATTGGCATACAAGTCCTTATATTCTTGGCTGATTTATTACTCAATAGTTGATTCTTTTAGTTGCTACTGTAAATGGTATATTTTTCTTGATTTCTTCAGATTGCTCATTTCTGATGTATACAAATGCCACTGAATTTTTTTATGATCTTATACCTTGCCACTTTGCTGAATTCATTTATTAGCTCTAGTAGATTTTGGTGATTTTTCAGAATGTTATGTATATATTTTCTTGTCATCTGCATATTAGGAAAGACTTATTTCTTCCTTTTCAATCTGGATACACTTTACTTCTTTTTCTTGCTTAATTGCTCTGGATAGAACTTCCACTACAATGTTGAATAACAGTGGAAATGATGGACACCCTTGTCTTGTTCATGATCTTAGAGGGAACATTTTTAGTCTTTTACCATTGAATATGATGACAGCTGTGTGTTTTCCATTTTTGCTCTTTACCATATTAAGTGTGCTTCCTAACTTCCTAGTTTTCGGTGTGTTTTTATCACAAACAGAAACTGGACTATTTCAAAATGCCTTTTTGGCATCAATTGAGATAACCATGGATTTTTTTCTTTTGCCCTATTAATATGGTTAATTAACTGATTTTCTTATGTTGACTCAATCATGCATTCTTGGGATAAAACCAATTGAAATGGTGAGTAATTCTTTTAATGTGCTGTTGGATTCAGGTTTTTAGTATTTTGTTAAGGATTTTTGCCTCTACATTCATGAGGGACACTGGTCTGTAATTATCATTTATTGTGGCTTTGGTGTTAAGGTGATGTCGGCCTCAAGAAGAATTATTTAGGAAGCATTCCCTCCTCCTGAATTTTTTGGAAGAGTTTGAGCAAGAATGATGTTAATTCTTTTTTGAATGTTTGGTAAAGTCACCAGTGGTATCATCTGGTCCTGTGCTTTTCTTTGTTGGGTGATTTTGATTCAATCTTTGTACAAGTTATTGGTCTGTTAAGATCTTCTATTTTTCCCTGAGTCAGTTTGGGTTGTCTGTGTGCCTCTAGGAATTAATCCTTTCATCCAGGTTATCTTACTTGTTGTATACAATTGTTCATAGTATCCTCTTATAACTCTTTTTATTTCCATGGGATCAGTATTAATGTCTGCCCCTTTCATTTCTGATACCACTCTTTTTTCTTTGTCAGTCTAGCTAAAGGTTTGTCAATTTTACTGATCTTTTTCCAAGAATCAGCTTTTGGTTTTGTTGATTGTCAGTATTGGTTGTTGTTGTTTTTTTTAATTCTCTATTTCATTTATCTCTACTCCAATTTTTGTTATTTCCTTCCTTTTGCTCATTTTGGGTTTAGATTGCTCTTTTTTCCAGGGTTAGGTCTCTGATTTGAAATCTTTTTTTCTTTTTTAGTGTAATATTAAGAACTATAAATTTCCCTCTAGTACTGTCTTTCCTGCATCCCATAAGTTTGGTGTGTTGTGTTTTTACTTTCATTTACCTCAGAATATTTCCTAATTTCCCTTGTGAGTTCTTCTCTGACCCTTAGGTTTTTTGTTTTTTTTTTTAAGAGATGTTTAAATTCCACATATCTATGAGTTTTCCAGTTCTCCCTTTGTTATTGATTTCTAGCTTCATTCCACTCAATACATTGTATGATTTCAATTTTTTTTTAATTTATTGAGACTTGTTTTGTGACCTAACATTTGGTCTATCTTGGAGAATGATCCATGTGAACTAGACAAGCATGTATATACTATTGCTGTTTGGTGATGTGTTCTATATATGTCTAGTAGGACTAATTAGATTACAGTACCATGCAAGTCTTCTATTTTCTAATTGATCTTCTGTCTAGATATTCTTTTCATTATTGAAAGCAGTATATGGAAGTCTCCTACTCCTACAGTAGAATTGCCTATTTCTCCATTAAAATCAGTCAATATTTGCTTCATATATTTTTGGGCTCTGCTATTAAATGCATATTTATTTATAAATATTGTATCTGCTTGTTGAATTGACCTCTTTATCAATATATAGTGTCCTTCTCTGTCCATTGTAACAGATTTTTACTTAAAGTCTATTTTATCCAATATTAGTATAGCTAACCCATCTCTTTTTTGGTTACTGTTTGTATGAAATATTTTTTCCTTCCTTTCACTTCAGCCTACTTGTGTCTTTGAATTTAAGGTGAGTCTCTTATAAAAAGTATATAATTGGGTCATGGTTTTTTTCCATTCTGCCAATCTCTGCCTTTTGACTGGAGAGTTTAATATATTCACATTTAAAGTAACTACTGATACTTTCTTCTGCATTTTGCTATTTGGTCTTTATAAGTCTTATATTGTTTTTGTCCCTTAATCCTTCCATTATTGGCTACTTCATATTTATTTGGTTTTTGTAGTAAACCATTTTGAGTCACTTCTCCTCATTTTCCTCTCTATATATTTTTCATATATTTTGTTTGTTACCATGGGCCTTAAATTTAAATGCCTAAATCTATAACAGTCACATCTGATTTGTGTGACAGTTTGAAGCTGGGTGGATCCCAGAACATCCTGTTCTTGTAATCCTATTGTAGATGGGAACTTTTGATTAGATTCAGTTAAAGGAACTTTTTTATTAGTCCACTTCAGTAGGGCATGACCCAAGGTGGGCCTTAATCCTCTTAATGAAGTCTGTTATATATGGAGGAATAAAAAGCCACAGACACAGGAAAAAGCTGCAGAGTCAGAGAGAAGCCTCCAGAAGTTGACAAAACTAGGGGCAAGAAAAGCCACAGATGCAGCAGCCCAAAGTTGAAGGCAATGAGGCTCAGGATAGAAGACAGAAACCGAGACTGACAGATGCCATCACTGTACCCTGCCATGTGAGAGGAGTCCAGGACCACCATCAGCCATTCCTCAGGGAGGAAAGTATCACCTGATGAAGCCTTGATTTGGATACTTTGATAGCCTCAGAACTATAAGTTCTTAATTTAATAAATTCCCATTGTAAAAGCCAACCCATTTCTGGTATATTGCTCCCAGCAGCTTTCAGCAAACTAAAACAAATTAATATCAACTTAATTTCTATAGCCTCCATTGCACTATGCATTCATCCTGCTCTAGCTCTGTATTTTCTTTTACATAGGATAATAAACCCCCTTATTGTTTAAGCCAGCTTGAGTCAAGGTTTCTCTTTCTTATACCCCAAAACATCCAGAAAAATATTGATGTAATTAAGCACCAAGTCTGAATTGTTAACAATCACTGTTTAATCTAACCCTTGTTTCCTCTCTGCCCTGATCCTTAGAACATTATTTTAACTCCCAGTAAATCTTTACTACTGAGTCATTCTCTTTCCAGGACATTCATTTGACAAAGATTTATTGAGTACTTACTCTGTGTCAGGTGTTGTTAGATCCTGGTTTAGCAAGATAAATGAGTCACAGTCCCTACTCTTACAGAATTAAAGTCTAGAAAGGGAGAAAGACATATAAATCAATAAACAACCATAATAGGTATTGGTGCTATAATATATAAACACTGTGTGTGTGCATGTGTATGTGCAGTATGTAGATGTTGTGCCATGAAAGCACAGAGAGTGGAGTCACTAACATGTTTTCAAGGACATTATGAATGCATCACAGAAGAGGTGATAATTTATTTGGGTCTTGAAGGTAACTAGGAGTTTTATAGTAAAGAAAATCATTTTAGGCAGAGGAATAAACATAGAACTATGAAAGTGTTGGGAATGTTTGTGAATGGTGAAAAGTTCCATGTGATGAGGTGCTTCAAAAAAGTAAGTAAAAAGCCAAGTTCTAGACCCTCAGGCCTGACCAAGCTCAAAATTCCTTTTAGTATTTTGCTCTCATATTTTAAGTAGCTTAACACATTCCTTAATCTCAGCCACCATTATCTGTTAGGTCAATTTGAACTAAATAAAGGCTCATCGTTGTGTTTCTTTCTTATTTCTCCATATAAGACCAGAAGCAAAAAGCGGGTGTATTTTAAGCCAACAAGGCATTTCTGAGACCCTCATATTTGTGAATCCCTGTGGGTACTTTCTCAACAATCATCTAATTTCTCAGTACTTCATTGATGCTTTACTAATTTTTTCTAAGTTTCTCTTTCCCAATCATTTTTGATATGTTATTCAAAATTTTCTGTTTTTTAAAATAAATGGTTAAATTAAATTTTTACCTTCTTCTTTCTAAAGCCAACTCAAAACCTTGTATTACATACAAACTATGTTCTAACCCAAACAGTCCAGAGAACTTGACAAGAGAGCTCAATAAAGTTTAAAGAAATCTCAATCCATCATGCAACATTTAGAAAACACACCTTTATAAAGCACCTACTATATATACATATATATATACACACACATATATACATATACATATATATATGTATATATATACTATCTATATATACTTTCATCAGTGCTTATATGCATTTTATAAGCACTGGGAATTTTATGAGAACGTAGTCTAGAACTGAGTGGACATGAAATGGTTAAATAATAAAATTTTGAATGGCTAAAGCAAGAAAAGGTTTTTTGCTGATTCCACAGACGAAGTTTCATAGAGCTCATGACTCCATCAAAGAAGAACCTTTCTCAGATCAGAATCAACCAAGCAACTCTTCTTTACCACCTAAATTGAGAATCAGGACACAATATCTCCTTCTAACATAATACAGTATCAACAGAAAGATTCACCCCTATAGAAAGAAGCATAGAAAAGCAGATTGGAAACCCCAAAGAGCAGTGATACAACTTCTAGAATAAAGAGCAGCTGAATTGGAAATCTTATTAAATAAAATATTTCAAAGGAGAGAAAACCATAAATTTCAGCATAGCAATGGTGAAAACCTATGTTCTCAATGAAGACACTATTTAAAATCTAAATGTTGGGAAGTGGATGTGGCTCAAGCAATTGGGCCCCATCTACCATATGGGAGGTCCAGGATTCGATTCCCAGGGCCTCCTGGTGAAAAAGCAAGCTAGCCCATGCAGCGAGCTGGCCTGAGCGAAGACCTGGCCAGCGTAGAGTGCTGGCCCATGCAGGAGTGTTGGCCTGAGCAGAGAGCTGTTGCCGCAAGATGATGCAACAAAAAGAGACACAGAGGAGAGACAATAAGAGATGCAGCAGACCAGGGAACTGAGGTGGTGCAAGAGATTGAGTGCCTTTCTCCACTCTAGAAGGTCCCAGTATTGGTTCCCAGTGCCACCTGGGGAGAAGACAAGCAGACACAGAAGAACACACAGAAAGCAGACAGCAAGTGCAAAACAATGGGGGGGGGTTGGGGG
>JAQZBX010081201.1:0-13711 GCA_029593785.1 Cabassous unicinctus | reverse complement strand
ACCTCCAAAAAAAAAAAGAAAAGAAAAGAATGAAGAGGACCCCTATCTCATACCATATACAAAAATTAACTCAAAATGAATAAAAAACCTATAAATAAGAACTAGGACTATAAAACTCCTAGAAGAAAATGTAGGGAAGCATCTTCAGGATCGTGTGTTAGACAATGGTTTCTTAGATATTACACCAAAAGCACAAGTAATGAATGAAAAAAGAGATAAATGGGATTTTCTCAAAATTAAAAACTTTTGTGTTCAAAGGACTTTGTCATAAAAGTGAAAAGACAACCTACTCAATGTGAAAAAGTATTAGGAAACCACATTTCCAATAAGGGTTTAATATCCAGAATATATAAAGACATTCTAAGCCTCAACAATAAAAAGAAAAAAACCCAATTAACCTATGGGCAAAAGACTTGAATAGACATTTCTCCAAAGAAGATATACATAAGGCTAAAAAGCACATGAAAAGATGCTCAACTTCGCTAGCTATTAGAGAAATGCAAATCAAAACTATAATGAGATATTTCACACTGTGACAGTTGGAAGTTATTTTATGAATCCCAACAAGAAAATTGTCCTTAAACTAATCTATTCCTGTGGGTGTGGTACCCATTAATTGCATAAGATTCACTTTTTATCACTTGATTAGATTGCTTTTGATTGGACTATATCAGTGAGAAGTGATTTAGGTTGCATCTGTGCCTTCTTGCTGGGTCTTATATAAAAAGAGACACATAGAAAGAGGAAGCTGCCATTTTTTATCCTGCCATGAGAGATGACTTGAGGATTGCTAGAAGCCAAAGCTTAAACATGAAGTTCCCAAGAGGCTGGGCCCATATTGCAGCCTGAAGAGATGAACCATATGCCTGACAGTCCACAGCTGAACTTGGGAAGAAAATGGAGCACCCAAGAGGAGGCCCAGAGAGAGACAAGCCCTATGCCTGGTTGCCCCACAGCTGAGCTCCAGGACAGTAGATTCTGGAGGGGAAGGCAAGGACCTTGGCAGAGATTGGTGGCTGTAGCAGTTTGATATTATTTATGAATTCCAAAAATAGACTTTGGATTGTGTCTGTAAACTGTTCTGTTCCTCTAGGCCAATTAGATTGTATTAAATTCAAAGGTTTCACTTTTACTTGATTAAATTATGATTAAGGCTTTGATTCGGCCGTGTCAGTAGGACATTGAGTCCCTGCCCCCTTGGCGGGTGGGGACTCACAGAGAAAACAACATGGCAGAGGAGAGAGTTTGAGTTTTGAGGCTGGAGCCCCAGAAAGTAAATACACAGAGAAACAGATACATGAGGAAAGAGAGAAGGCTCCATTAGACACAGCAGAATCCCTCGGAAGAGAATGAGCCTGATAGTCTACAGCTGACCTGGTGAAGAAAGCAGAGTAGCTGAGCCTGAAAAGAAACAAGCCTTATTCTAACCTACAGCTGAGAACTGAAGGAGCTGGGACTATGGAGCCTTAGGAGGAAGAGGAAGTCTGAACCCTCACAGAGACTGGCAGCCATCTTGTTCCAACACATTGCAACAGACTTTGGTGCGGGAAGTAACGTACGCTTTATGGCCTGTGACTGTAAGCTTCTACCCCAAATAAATACCCTTTATAAAACCCAACTGAGTTCTAGTACTTTGCATCAGCACCCCTTTGGCCGACTAATACAGTGGCCATCTTGCTTCACCACATGGCAGGATCCCAAGATCACCAATAGCTGACTTTGGTGAGAAAGCATATCTGCTAATGCCTTGATTTTTACATTTCACAGCCTCAGAACTGTAAGCTTTTACCCTAAATAAAATTCCCATTACAAAAGCCAACACATTACTGGTACTTTGCATTGGCAGCCCTGTGGCAAACTATGACACACACCCATTAGAATGGCTACTATTTAAAAAAAAAGAATACTTCAAGTGCTGGAGAGGATGTGGAAAAATAAGAACACTCAATCATTGCTGGTGGCAACATAAAATGGTACAGCCGTTGTGGAAGACAGTTTGGCAATTCCTCAGGAAGCTAAGTATAGAGTTACCATATGACCTAGCAATTGCACTACTAGGTATTTTATGGATGATTGTTCTGGAAACATACAACTTCTCTAATAAACATTTTTTTTTTAAAAAAGAGTGTGTTAGTCAGGGTTCTCTTGGGAAACAGAATCAACAGGAGATATCTGTCAATAATAGTATGAGATTTTATAAGAATCTCTCATGCGACCGTGGGGATGCACAAGTCCAGGTTCCGCAGGCAGGCTGCAAACCAGGGGCTCCGATGAAAGTCCCATGAAAGGTCCTTGATGAGTTTCTGGAAGAAGTTGGCTGTCCAAACATGAGCTGGGAAATTGTCTCCGAATGTTGAAATCACTTCCCCTTTTAAGGCATTCAAGTGATTGGATAAAAGTGTCACCCATTGCTGATGCAATCTCCCTGATTGATACAGATGTAATCAGCCATCCATGCAGTAAACTCACTGGTGATGGAAGTCCATAAATGCTCTTTTATTACAATTAGCCCATTGCTTGCTGGACCTATCACCTGGACACAATTACCTGGCCGAGTTGACACATTAGCCTAACCATCACAAAAAAGTAACTAAAATTTGCTATAAAAAAACAATCTGATCATATGTAAAATATGATCAGTTTGAATTTTTCATTTTGCTTATTTGTTCTTTAAATTTTTAAATGTATTATTTTTTATTTCAAAAATAAATTAATTAAAAGTGCACAAGATATACTATACTTTACCATTTTCTAGAAATAAAATTAATCTTAGGTACAAGTCTCCCACTACTTCCAAAACTAAGCTGGCATGGTTGGAAAAATTTAATCTCATTATATTTGATACACCACTCTCCTACAATGATGAAAGAACGTTTCATCATTGAAAGAAACCCCTGGAAAGAAGAGTGCCCTTATCACTGGGAAGGCTGGTGGAACCATCTATTATCAGACCTAGAACAAAAGAGCGCCTACTACCAACATTGTCTTTTCAACTGTGCGAGTTTGCTGCTTCCTTGTCACAGGATCCTTTGGTTAGTCTGGAAATGCAAGTGCCTGAATTCCAGATTTCCCATTGCCTGCATGAGCTTCTGGACCCTCCCAGACTCTCCCTTCATTCTATCTTCATCTTCGAGAGATTTTTCTATCTCCCCTTCCCTTCCAAAAACACTAGTTTAAGCCCTACAAAGGGCTTTCTAAAAGACAGAGACTCTGTCGGATTCAAGCTATATTTCTTTTTTTTTCTTCCAAGCAGTGTTTTGCAAAGTCTGACCATCAGCTTGAAATGAAGGGAAAAGGGAAATCATAAGAGATTAAGTTTTTTTAACATGTAAATATATTATCTTGCCACATTCTAAACCTACATGGACACTGACACAGATAAAAAAAGAAAACATAGGCATTTAGACAGTGGACAAATACCAAACATATATTGGTATTTGAAATCAATAGATAAACTAAACAGATTAAGTACCAGTAATGGGAATAAACTCCAGAGTGAAGAAGCAGAAGTTCCATGGTATAGGAGGAGGGAAAGTGAAGGACAATAGAGAGAAGAGGAAGCAGGCCCTTAGTTCCCACTGCAGTATTTCATCCTGAAGCATGCTGAAGCTTGGGAAGGGCAGAAGATATACTTCCCAGTCAACTTTGAAATTTTTATATCACATGAGAATGGGAGTCCTAAATATGGAATTGAGACTGTATTTGGAACAAAACGTGGCTATAGGTCTCTCCCCTATTTAAGAGTGAGCAATAAGGCATGGGGCATGCAAGAGTTTTCACCCAGGAGTAGAAGAACAGCACATTTAATTGAAGAAAGTTTAAAAGGATAGAGAAGCAGAAAGAAAATTAAATTGAAGTCATAATTTTCAAGTTATACTTTTCCTTTTAACTTTCTGGTTACATCCATGTTCTTTGACTCTACTGGGACCTGAAGTCTGAGTACCTCCTTGTAAGGGCCATCCTGAATTTATTTCCTTCTTTGTGCAGTTCAAACTCTATGACCCATCACTTGTGTCACTGTTTTCCATGTCCAGTACACCCTTAACCCAGATTCTCTCCATCTCACCTGCCTGTCAAAATCCCACCCTTGATGAGTATTTCTTCCTTTTTCTCAAACTGCCCACTTGTAGCCAACCACCCCTTGTTTCAATGGAAGAGTCATATTTGTTCCTGTCAAGGGTTATCCCTCTGTCTGCGCTTAGGACCTCATCTTCTGGCATTTTCAGGAACTTTCCATTCTTGATTATTTTTTTCTTGTATCTTTTTTGCTGTTCCTCTCTGTTGGATTCTTCTAAGCACTACTTAAACATTCTTCATTCTCTTGTCTTAAAATAAACACTTGACCCCACTAACTACTACTCTATCTCTCTTAACTTTAACCAAACTCTGCCATAGAGTTATTTGTATTTGCTATCTCCATGTCCTTTCCTTCCTGTCTCAACTACACCGCCTGCAACCCACCTTCTAACCCTTTTGCTTCAAGGCAGTGCTCCTTGTAAATAACTCAGTGGATGCTCTAGCTTTCTCGGCCTTTCAGCCACTTTTGATCACCCCTTGCTTCTTGAAATGTTTTTTCTCATTGCTTCCATGATTTCAAAGTCTTCTGATTGTCATCCTGCCTCTCCAAACCAGTCCCCCGCCCCGTTCTTTCCTGCTTCCTCCATCTTCTCAGCCCATCTGCTCGGGTTTCTGTACTAGATCCTACAGTACTCTCACTGTACACCCTTGATGATCTCATGCTCTTCCATGGCTTCAGTTAGAACCAAAAGCTGGTAACTTTTTTACATTCCCCACCAAGATTTCTTGTTTTGCTTACATGATTATTTACATAACCAAAACTCAACTAAAGCTCTTTATCTAGATATCTTTTGGGTATCTTAAATTCGAAATGTTGCAAACGGAAAGAATTTCTCACCAACAGTTCTCATCCTTCTGTTTCTATCTCATTGAAGGGATCAGACATCCATGTGAACTATCTAAAGAGTTGAGAATCTTTATTGGACACCCCCCCTCTCAATCAAACCCAAATTCCTATTTATTCTACCTGTTAAATGTTTCTCTCACATGTTCCCTGTTTTACTCTCACAGTCAATCCCCTAATATAACACTGGCTTTTCTAGTGAATTATTGGAAGAGTCACCTAAATTATCTGTGCTCCAGTATTGTTCATCTTAAATCCATTCTCCACAGTGGCAGAATCAATTTTTAAAAAGACACAAGCTTGATTATCCCATTCCCTTGCATAAAATTATCTTATATTTTTAAATCACACATAGGTGAGGCTGATGAGGACTTTATACCATCATCTAATTTCATTTACCCTACAGATTTCTTTCCATCTATTAGTTCATTCTTTTCTTTCTTATTGTTTTCTTTTAGGAGGTACCACACTCAACCTTTGGACTAAACCTGCTCCACAGTACATTCTTTTATTATTTGTGACTTTTATCTAGTTGAAATGACAAGACTAAGTCCTATCCTTATTAGTATTATTGCACAGGGGTTTCCAGCACAGCCTCTGGAGACGGGCTGCCTGGTTTTGAACCCAAACTCTACTACGTACTGGTTGTGACCTTTGACAAGTTATTTAATCTTTCTGTGTTCTGTACCTGACAGTATGATTATAAGGACTTAATGTGCAAATTCATATAAAGTGTCTAGAACAGAGCTTGGCATATATTGAGTGCCCTATAATTATTCCCAATATATAATTATAATTACTTCTTTGCAATTACCCTCACTCCCTTGGTATTTCCCCCAAATCTTTAGTTGGCTAACTCTAACCCTGACTAAATACAAGCATAAACATCTCTTGCCCATCCCAGCATAGCAAATAGCTACTGGATCCATCTGGTACACAAGTGGACAGATAGTGGAATTATAAATATATAAGTCCCAACCTCAAGTGGGCCTGCAACACTGTACAACTGAACTGCAGTTTCTCTAGTTTGATTACTTTCCTACTCTTTTGCAAATATTATTTGATGACTTTCTTCAAGTCTCAAATCTTCAAAAATATACTACCCTCAAATCTTCCTTTACATCTAATGATTTTGCCTGATATTCAATTGAAAGACTAGCAAACTTCAGGCTGGAACTCAGTCACCTTCGCATCTGAAATCGAAAAACCTATCTAAGTCAGCTCCCACCTCCTTTTCTTCCTGTCCTTTCAAAGAAGGAACAGTACCAGCTCTTATCAAAGAATAACACATACACCTATGCAGGATCACATCAACTTTTACCTTCTCGGGGATTTTACTCCTTTAGTCATCTGCTTCTCCTGCATTTTTCCCCTGCCCGCTCTGCTGGGTTATTCCCATCAATATTCACAAATTTCTCCCACAGCATCTCATCTGCATGTCCCCCTATAATATTGCCCTATTTCTCTGCTGTCCTTAAAGCCAGATTTCTCAACACTTTTCTACACCAGGTCTCTCTGCTGCTTCTTGTTCTAGTCATTCCCAGATGAACTCTGAACATATGATAGTTTTAGAATTATGTTCATCAATCTATTTTGCTTACATTTTCCTTTTAATGTTGACCCAAAACTGATACATGATTTAAAAAACTCTGTATCTCTATAAGTGTGCAATGATCTCGTTTGTTAAGTATAAAGATTCTAATTGAAGGAAAGCATTGGGTTATCTATTAATTAGCCACATTTTTCTTCTTATTAGCACATATAATATTAGTATGTCATATTATCAGTGCATCTAAGATGTGAGGAAATATAGCACCACGACCTTACAGAAGCCATCAGTGATCTCCCAATACAAAATAAGAAGCCCTTGTTATTTTCTCTGTACAGGAATTCTCTTCTTTTTTCCTCAAGGCACTCACATATCCCAATCATAAATGTGTTTGTCTCTGTTTTATAGCTATATCTACTACTGGACTGTGAAGTCCATGAAAGCACATCTATTTGGTTCACCCAGAAATGCACACTTGCCAACAAAGTGACTGATTCATAATAGGCTTTTGCTCCATATTTGTGGGTTTACTGAATCAGTAAATGAAAAAATGGATCCTTTGGGAGGTCTCTGTATGTTAGTAGAGTGACAGAATGCTAGTCATTATAGGCTACAGTGAGGTAAAAGGCCGTCAACTTTTATTTTTATTCATGACTTTGGTTATTAAGTACTAAACCCAACTTGTTGAAAAACACTCTAACGTGAGAACAATCTAGGGCTTTATTAAATAAGACCTATAAAAGAAGTTGATTTTTATTTAGCACAATTTGGATTAAGTTTTAAGACTTGATAGCTGTACTACCCAAATGAACCCTATTGATGAACTGACCTCCTTCTACAAGCATGGGGGCAGAACCTAAAAGAGAGAAGTTTCCTCAAGACATAAATAAAACTCTGGAAATTTCTTGCTCAAATCCAAAGCAAATATTCCCCATCTGGATTTCCCTTTGTGCAACCATGGATATACACCAGAGTACAAGCAATCATTCTGTAATCCCTCAAGCCCTTAAGCCAAGAAGAAATGCAATTTTCTTTTCCGGATACAAAAATAAAAAGTAAACTCTGATTTGGAGCAGGTGTCAATACATAAATAGGTCATGAATCATAATTCAATCTAAATTGTGCCTTATCTCACCTTTTGATCTAGCTTTTTTATTTTAAAGACAAGATAAAATGAAGGAAATCCCTAAATCAATTATGCTTCACTGGAAATTATATATTGTCCCTTTGGTTCTTGATGGGGATTCATCATATGTTTACACATATTTAAAGCACTGTCTTTTACAGATAGTATATGGTAAAAAAAATAACTGAATCACGAAAGCATGAAGATTAAATGTCTAATACTTGCACTTGAAAAATCAATTAATATCTGTAGCAATAGACCTAAGATATTTAAGAAATAAAATATAATGACTTGCTTCCTCCTGGGGATGATGTGAAACTAAATGAGAAAGCAGTATTAAGTGCTTTTCGAAAATGTATTATAAATACATGGTATTAACAGCTATCATTGCTTTTCCTACATTTTATGGCTTATTAATTTTATATACGAATTTCAAAAGATTTATATGCCATTTCTAATTTTTTAAAAAAGCACATGAAATAAGGATTTTTAAATTGATTAGATTGAAATTCATCAAGGAAACTGTTCATTTCTAGTGCATAAAATTATTTTTAAAATTTAGTTTCTTGTTGAACTCCTTCCATTCTAGGAGCTGTTATACCAAACCGTGCCAGCAGATGACACTGAAGTCTCACACTTTAACTTTAACCTTCTGCTATTTCATACATTGGATCGGAATAGTCATTTCAATTTTTCATTTCAAATCAAAGTATAATTATAAGCTAATGTCCTATCCTGCCACCAGCCTCAAAGGTCATTAGAGTATGTTCTATAAATGAAAAGAAATTGTTAGTTCTAATTACATGTAAAATTAGTATTGTATGCTCTAGAAATGTTTGTTTCTTCTTGGTTTTACTGTTCACCTTTAAATCAAATGAGGCATTGTAGGAGAAATACAAAGAGTAATTACCACTATTGGTTGATTAAATTCTATGCATTGCAACTTAAGCCCAACTCTCAGATTAATTATTCCCATAATTTAAAATCACTTCAAATTAAAATTACTGTTTTTGTATCGTCTGCATTTCTCACCAAGGACACCTGAATGTGTTTAAATGAAATAAAACTAAACAAAGCAACAAAGTTAGCCTCTTGCAGACCAAGCACTTTATCTTACAGTTTTATGTATCCGAAAGAACTAAAAGTAGTGGTTTTGGCCTCCATTCCGACCTGGCCGAGTGGGTGAATGTGATGGTGTTTGTATTTGAGTCATGCTTCTCTCAGGATCTTGAAAATGGTGTATAGTTAATTTGAACATAAGATGTATCAGGAGGAAGCGCATTATGATACAGAAAGCGTAGCAAACATCCTTACAGACTCTGAAGAGATGTTGAACCCAAGGCAAAATTCTTGTGAACAATGAGCTTGGGGCACTCTGATCTATTTAGGTACAAACATCCCCAGTTCAAATCAAATATCAGCAGAACCAGAAACTACGATGAGGCAGATTTCAGATCAGTTCAGAAGAGAGCTTTATAACAATTAGAACCACTGAATAGAATAAAAGTTTCTCTGACAAATACATTTCCCATAAGATGAGCTTCAAGCAAGCGATGGGCAATTTGTGATTAAAAACCGAGGTATGTAATGAGATTCAACTAGGTGCTATTGAAGTCTTTTTGCAGACACAGGATGCTATAAAACCAACACATATCTATGGAGAATCTGCTGTGTATGAGACTCATCTGTGGACCCTTAGGGTCTCCATCATCTGTGTTAAAGAGAGATCATCAACAGGCTTTCCCTTTTCTTTCAAATCTTAATTGGCCCATATTTCTGGACACTGCTGGCTTCCGAATTTCATGAACAGGTACAAGCTGTGGCTAAGGAAAGTATAGAATAGATTCATCTTTATTTCACTTTCTCGGGTGCCTGCAGATGAGTCAGTGTGAGCAGATGCTAAGTATAGATGCTAAACAGCAAATTGAAAGGCTCCCCATGCTGCACCCAGCTAAATATCCAACTTCATTTTCAAATATGTAGTTCTCCTGCATCGTTTCCCTTTTCCCCAAATGTGCGTCACTAAATTCTCATTATACACAAGTCCCCTCAGAGTAAGCAAGAATAGCCAGTTTTTCTATTGCAACTTCCCTTCTTGTTGTGGGTACAGGAGTTGAGCCTCCTCAACTCATCTGCTCCGCCCTCTTTGATTGCCTGAGAAGGGCTTGTTTTCCAATTAAAGTTACTTTTCTTCATTTGTAGATGCCTATTGGTTCTCCCTCCCATGCACTGCCCTTGAGTTCTGCAGCAGTTCTAGTTTGGTCTCTGCGCCCAGCGTGTGAGGGTGTAGATTGGATACCCTGAAGTGCTCCCCAAATAGCCTGCTGGCAACTCCCTAGTGAATATCTAATAGCCAGTGTGTATTAAGTACTTAGTATGTACCAAGCATCACCGAGCTAAGGCTTTAAAAGAATTACTTCACTAAAGTATGTGAATTGATTAGTGATAAATATCAGGAACCCCAACCAATAAAACAGACCTGGAAGCTAAGCCTGTAACATCTCACACCAATTTGGTTGAGCTACAAATTGACTACAAATAGTTTATCAACCAAAATGTTTACTAGCCAAGTGAATTGGCAGGAAATTTATTGAATCCATCAAGTTATTAAAAGTATTGAAGGAGACATAAAAAGACATCAGAACAAAATTGGTCCAAAACACTATCTGAATTGATAGTAGTTGAATAAAACAGTGATGTACATTTCTCTTGCTCACTATTGTTAATCTGTACAGTTATGCAAAACACCTAATATTGTGAGAAATAGCACTTTCCTTATTTAAAAAGTGGAATAAAAATAGTTCCTACCTCACAGAAATAGTTTCTAAAAATATATAGGCCAATCATTTAAGGACACTTAGTGTGATACCTAGCTCAATAAATGTTAGCTCTTACTATGATTAACAATAGCAACAGAATGCCATTACTGAAGGCTGGCATTTGTTTCTGTTTGGGTGTCTGCAGTGTCTCCAGGGCCTAAAACACTGGCTGGTATATCATATGCACTCAAGAAGTAGCTGTTGAATAACTATTTAGCAGAAAGATAAAGAACATGGGCTCACAACATCAAACTGTTCAAATGCAGTTCTCCCACCTAACTGTGATATCTGAGGCAAGTTACCCAGCCTCTTCTACCTTTGTCTCTTCACCTGTAAATGGTGACAATGATAATATTGACCTCCTGGGATTAAATGAGAAAATGCTTATAAAACACTTGGAACATCGTAAGTGCTAAATAATTATTAACTACAATTATTACATCATCTGTAAAGCTCGGGAAAAATATTATTTGGGATAAACTAGTGAATCTTTCCGATATATTCAGGGATACCTTATAATTAAATTTTGTGTGAATTAATCTGAAAAAAAAAATAATGTGCTTCTACGTATATTAAAGCATCATACTAATTTAACATCAAGGCTGCAACGTCGCACCTCATTGACATTCACACCAAGGAACCAACCTGCTGGTCTGAGGCATAGTTAGACCAGGAATGTTTTTGAACAGTCATCAAAATCTAACTGGTTATGCATTGGGGTAGACGCATCAGCAGTAGTCAAAAATAAAGCAAGAAACATATCAGGCAAGTGTTTAAAATGAGAAATAGTTGCAGGAGAAGGGGCAAGTTTGCAATTGAGAGAGAGAGAGAGAGAGAGAAGCAGAGGGCTCTGGGGCCCAGCTCTGTGACAGTGATTTAGGGCCCAAACGGAGGCAGTCTAGAAATACAGTACCTTCACAAGGGCTTTTTCAGCTTCCTAGGAGGTTTTACAAGATGATGCTTGGTGCCCCTTTTCTCATTCTCACGGTATCGTTTATCCTGTCTCTTTCAGAGCAAGGACACAGGGTCCAGCTGGGGCCAAGACCATGACTCACCTAAGGAAAAAACAATCAAACTAACATTTTTTAAAAGACCATCTCTTTGGGAGCTCTTGAGAATCTATGATTGATAAAATAATTTCTTAACTATTAAGTTTTTTCCTTCAGTATTAGGAATACTTGTTTTTTTATTTATTTATTTATTTATTTTATTTTTCCCTTCAGTATCAGTCATATTTGGAGTGGTGTGGGGGAGGTGGGAAGCAAGCAGGTAAATGTTACCTAAATCTAACCTCCAAAACATTTCATTAAATCAGATAGTTAATTTTTTGTTTTTGCATGTCTGGAATTGTGCATGTACAGATTTTAGAGAGTTGTTGGTTTGGGGTGAAACTCCATATCATGGCTCATAACACCATATGTTAAGAGAAATGGCTGGTTAATGCTTAATATAAAGAGCAAAAAGACAGTTTTCTTATTAACTCAGTTAAAACAGATTTGAATATATTTTAAAGTATTAATAATTGTTGATATTAAAGTGTATTAATTTGTTGACAACTATGCTACATATTTTTTCTGATCTTTCAATGCAATATTAACCAGCATTTAGACTTGAGCTCCAAATGATAAATCAAACCTCTGATTTTCCAGAGAATTTATCAGGAGATGTTTTTTTCTCTACCACTGACTCCCTGCATATTTTGGAAAATTCCCCGCATTCCCACCTCCACCTCAACGTATTCAGATTTCTTAATTTCTAAATGGGAGTTAAATTTTACAATATAAGAAAATGAACATAATCTCTTTTTATTAAAAAAAAATTGGATGCATGTATGGTCTTGCTGAGAGAATTTATGGTCTTGTTGATAAAACTTAAATGCCATTTGTGTGTGTCTCTCTGCACATTCTATATTTTCTAGTTAAAGGTTTAATGCATTATCAAATTCTATGAAGTTATTTCACTAAGGCTTTTTCTGAACAGAATGGCTGCATTGAATCGTGCTAGCTCTTACCAGCCTTTTCTGTCTCACTGATTACATTATCAAATTTTCACCCATGATGAACTAGAGGTAAGACTAATATTTATAATGACTAGCATTTATTGCCTATTATTTTCAGACACTCTTTAAATATTTACGTCTGTTAATTCTCAAACAGTCTCATGAGGTAAGGACTATTATCATCTCCAGTGTATAGGTTTGAAAATTCAGTCAAAGACATTAAATAGCTGGTAAGTGAGGTAAGTGATGTATCTTAGAATTTTAACCTAGAGCATTCACCACTGTACTTTAACTAAACATTTTTCTAAGACTCTGGAAATTTAAAAATCAAAGAAATATCCTGCCCTGGAAAGAAACTTAAATGATGACATAGAAAGAAAGGAAAAACTATAATATAATTAGTTTCAAAATACTATTCAATACGAAGTGCCATGAAAGACCAGTTGACATCAGGCAAGGGGGAACCCCTGGGAGGCCTTCATAGTGAGTTGAGCCCTGTTGTATGCTATTCATCATTCTGGGCACTTGCATGTATTATCTTACTTAACGATCAAAATGGCTTTCTAAGGAAGCTGCAATTGTCCCATTCTAGAAATGCAGAAAAAACAATGAGCCTCAGCAGCAGTGGAAGTGAGAATGGCAAGATGACAGATGTGAAACATCTCATGTGGTGGAATGGACAAATAGGGTATGCAGTCTGCTACGTGTTCGCCAAACCCCATAACTTTCTCCCATTGGGCACATGGCAAGATTATATTTCCTTAAATTCAGTGGATGCATGTGACTGATTTCTGGCCAATGGAATGTGAGCAGAAGTGATATTCACCTCTGTGGCCTGGCCCCTATAAAACCCTTCAGATGGTGTCCCACACTCTTTTTCCCTTCCCTCATTTGTCAGCTGGAAGCAGAGCAACCCATGGAGGACTCAGAACCACAGGGCATGGTGGAGCTATGATAGTGAAGAAACCTGGCTCTCTGAATAATTTTGGCATGGAGGGAGAAATTGTGCATTGCGCTAAGCTGCTGAGATTTGGAGCTTGCTTGTTAGAGTAATTCGTTTATCCCAGGTACATCTGATAACTTTACAATGTTAGAGAGTGAAAGAATAAAATTTCGAAGATGGCTCTGATGTGTCCAGCTATTCGGCATGAACTGACACTTGCAACAAATTATAGTAAAAAAAAAAAAGGTGGATCTTCAGATCTTCTTCCAATTTAAGTCTCAAACATTAGTTTACACCATTTTGGTTCTGCTTGCCAATTCTTGTTGGAACAATTTCTAACTGGCCCAATAAAAT
>JAQZBX010081200.1:0-13709 GCA_029593785.1 Cabassous unicinctus | reverse complement strand
AAATCCAGCAGGGATGCATTATAGGCATCCCAGAGGGAGGAGAAAAGGGAAAGGGGACAGAAGGCATGTTGGAGGAAATAATGGCTGAAAACATCCCATCTTTATTGAAGATTGATGTAAATGTCTTGGAAATATAGTGCATACCAAACAGTATAAATCCCAACAGACCTACTCCAAGACATATACTCATCACACTGTCCAATGCTGAAGACAAAGAGAAAATACTGAAAATAGCAAGAGAAAAGAGAACCATCAAGTACAAGGTAAGCTCAATAAGATTAAGTACTGATTTCTTATCTGAAACCACAGAGGTAAGAAGTTAGTGTTATGACATAGTTAAGGTACTAAAAGAAAAAAACAAAGCCTTCTAGCCAAGAATTCTCTATACAGCAAAGCTGGTATTCAAAAATGATGGAGAGTTCAAAATATTCACAGATAAGCAGAATTTAAGAGAATATGCCAATAAGAAACCTGCCCTTCAGGAAATACTAAAGGGAATTTTGCAGGTTGAATGGAAAAAACAAAACAAAACAGGAGAGTGAGTGTTGGAGGAGAATGTAAGAACAATTAAAAAGACAAAAAAAAAAGAAATAAAATCAACATGGCATACAAAAACCCAAAGAAAATATGGCTAATGTAAGTAATTCTTTGAGAGTAATAACACTGAATGTTACTGGATTAAACTTGCCAGTCAAGAGACATAGATTGGTAGATTGGATAAGGAAAAATGACCCATCTATATGTTGCCTACAAGAAACCTACCTTAGACCCAGGGATTCAAGGAGGCTGAAAGTGAAGGGATGGAAAACAATTTTACAAGCAAAAATAACCAAAAAAGGGCAAGAGTAGTTGTACTAATAATGGAAAAAATAGACTTTAAATGCAAAGCCATTGTAAGATAGAAAGACAGACACTATATATTTGTAAAATTGGTAATATTTCAAGAAGTAAAAACAATCATAAACATTTATGCACCTAACCGAGGTGCCTCAAAATTCATGAGGCAAACATTGGAAAAACTAAGTAGAGAAATAAATGCAGCTACAATTATAGTGAGGGACTTTAATACAACATTATCAACATTAGACAGAACATCTTGACAGATAATAAATAAAGAAACAGATACTTTGAATAATTCATTGGGACATTCAGACCTAATAAACATATACAGAATACTACACCCAAATACAGCAGGATATACATACAGATGAAAATTGATAGCTATAAATGCATACATCAAAAAGGAAGAAATAGCTGAAATCAAAGACTTAACTGCATACATGGAGGAGTTAGTAAAACAACAATACACTAACCTCAAAGGAAGTAGAAAGATGGAAATAGCAAACATTAGCGAAGAAGTAAATGAAATAGAAAATAAGAAAGGACTAAAAAATATTTTAAAAAGCAAAAGCTGGTTCTTTGAGAAGATCAATAAAATTCACAGACCTTTAGTTTAACTAACAAAAAACGAGAAAAAAGATGCATATACACAAAATAAGAAATGAGGGAGGGGATATCACCACGGACCCCACAGAAATAAAGAGTATTAAAAGAGAATATTTTGAAAAATTATAAGGCAAGAAGAAGGGTAATCTAGAGGAAATGGACAAATTCCTAGAAACATACATGCAGCCTACATTGACAAAACAAGAAATTGATGAACTCAACAGACAAATCACAAATAAAGAGATAGAATCAATCATCAAAACCTCCCTATTGGGGATAGAGGCAACAAGGCATGGGTTTAAGAGTGGACTCACCATCTCTCTTGCCAAAAATGGCTGAGTGGGGGCAAGATCCTGCCCGAGTGAGCTGTTTGGGGAACCCACAGAGCAGGAGACTTCAGAGCATTGATATGGAGAGACCTGGACAAATTGCTCAATGTAAAATCCTGAGGTTCTTGCCTCTGAGCCTGGAAACTGCTGGACGGCTAAACCCCACTCTCAAGGCAAAGCCAATTGAAGCCCTGATCCCCAACTCCAGCCAGCCACTCAGGAGGTGGGAGCATACTCTGAAAGTTGGAGGGTTCTTGTGAAGGGATGAGAGGGGTTTCACTGCCTGGACGCCCTTTGATCTTTGAGAAACATACTAGCTGGCTTGAGGTGTCACCATGAAGAAGGGAGAGATGAACCTGCTGAGGTAGCCTGATTTACCTAACAACCACGGGATAAAGAAATTTGGCCTAAAGAGGGTTGAACCAGGCAAATGACTAGTAATGCGTGGAAAACAATCAAAATTTCAACTCCCCTAAGGGAGATGGGCAGTAGGTAATGCTTAATAATCTTCCAAAAGCAATTCCACTGCTGGTTACATACCCAGAAGAATTGAAAGCAAGAACATGAACAGATATATGCATACCAATGTTCATAAGGGCATTATTCACCATTGCCAAAGTTGGAATCAACCCAAATGCCCATCAAAAGATGAATGCATAAACAAAATGTAGTACATACGTACAATGGAATATTTCTCAGCTGTAAGAAAGAGTAGAGTACTAACACACAGGATAATATGGATGAATCTTGAGGACCTTATGTTGAGTGAAGCAAGCCAGGCATTGAATGACAAATAATACATGACCTATCTGATAAGAGTTAAGCAATCTAGACAACTCAGAGAGCTAGAGACTGGAATATAGGTGTACAGGAAATAGAAAGGGAAAAGAAGGTTGTGAACCAATGCCCTTACGGACAAAAGCTATGATAAGGTGGAAGTGAGTAGTCGGGCAGTGAAGGGATATGACAGGGTTGTAAGTATACTATTGGGTTGGGCGGTGCAAGCTTGCCAGGGGGTAAGGTGGGCAGGATAGGTTGGACAGTCCATCAAACTGGGTGGAGTTTAGGAGGAGGGAGAATTTGAACACTGGGGATTGTTGGGGAAATGGGTGAAACTAAAATGATGAGAATACCGTTTTGGCAATATGACAAGGAAGATTAACTAGTTTAGGGTGTTAGATGGGGGGTGCATTTGGTATAAGGTACACCTGGGGAAGTCTTCAAGAGAATGTTTGAGTGATCATTTTGTCATAGTGTGCTGTATCAGTGGGGGGAGACCACATAATGAGTGGGAAAGAGTTGGACTCCCATGCTGGGGAGGCCCAATATGTTCTCACACAGAAGGGACAGTGTCTATTGAGAGCATGAGCAGTTCCTAATAGGGGAGGACAGACTAGTGTGTCTAGCCCTCAGCATTGAAGCAAATATCTATGAACTTTGCCTTCCCAGGTCTGAAGCCTGGTGGTCACCATGGACCCTGAGAGGAGGGGGACGGGGGAATAGAATAGATGAAAGAGGGAGTATTCAGGGGGCAATGGAAGTGTGCTGCAAGTTCTTGCAATGATGGATACAGGCTATGTTAAATTTCATCAAAAATTTGTAGAAGTGTATGGTCTAAAATGTAAACCATAATGTAAACCATTGACCATGGTTAGTAGCTATGTTTCAATATTTATATATCAGTTGTAACAAATGTACAATCCTCATGTAAAATGGTTATTAATCGGGAAATGGGAAAAGGGGGAGGATGTTCAGTATATGGAAGTCCCTTATATTCTGTATGTAAAATGTGACCTAAAACTTCTTTGAAGACAAAAAAAAATGTAAGACACTCGGGAAGAAATGGAAGAAAATGCCACTCTACATACAGGACAACAGATATTACAGTGATGAAAGACAAATGTCAAAATATTTTTATGAATATCATTTTAATACCTCTTTTTTAATTTATTTTAGTTTTTCTAAATTATATATTTTATTTCTTATGTTTAAACCTATCATTATTATTTCATTTTTCTATTAATCATATTTGGCTACATTCTTGGTTTCATTTTTGAAGAAATTTGGATCACAGAAGAGTTACAACTATGGCAGAGGAGGATCAATGGTGTGGGGTGTCAGTGATAGGGGATACATGGGAGGAAGTTCACCTGGGCATACACATAAAGTATATAAATATGTTCAAATATTCATGGGGCATTGCCACTGCTGGTAGAGATTCACACAACAGCCAAAAGATTGTTAAATCCCTATCCTGGGGAGGTCTGCCACATTCTCTAATGGAAAAGCAACAATCCCCCAAGGATGGTCCATTGATGGCTCCTTGATACTGATAACTATACTAATGAGCCTTGTGCTTTTGAATTTGGAACTTGGCCGAGTGTTGTAGGGTCCCTAAGAGTTATCTCCTGAGAGCCTCCTTGTTGCTCAAATGTGGCCTCTCTCTAAGCCAAACTCAGCATATAAAGGCATTACCATATCCTCAACTAGGTACATGACTCCCAGGGATGAACTGCCCTGGCACCAAAGGATTAATTCCAAGCACCGCCTGGTGAAACAACTGATAAAAGACTTTGAATAAAAGGAGAAATGTAAAGACAAATGAGTTTATATGGCTAACAGAATTCAAAGTGAGTTGGGAAGTCATCACAGAGGTAATGTTTATGCACATCTCAGCATGATCTCATAGATTGCCAATGTGGACACTATCCCAGTCGATGGGGCTCCTGAAGAATCTGGAGACACCCAGGTCCTGTTGTCATGGTGGATAGCTCTGGAGTCTGGTGGCTTGCCAGTGGGCCCTACTTTGGAGACTGAGCTCCCGAGTGTGACAGAGTTGGACTCAGATATGACTTCTCTACGCATGCTTCTTCTTTCTCTTTTGTTTGAACCTATACTTGGTGCTGGAGTTGGTAGGTGTACGTCCAGGAGACTTGAATTTCTGGGCTTTCCATGTGCTGGCTGGGCCCTGAGCCTTGGAGGAGTTGCAGCACCTACTCTCCATTTAACTGGACTCATCCCGGACAGCTGATGGGGAGGTGAGGAGAGACAACAACCATACCAAGGAAACAAGAAAGTCCACAACTGCAAGCAAGTGAGTCCCATCCAACAGCCATATGTGATCCATGTCCCCTATCAATTAGAGGTGGGCATCGCCACCCCAGAATCCTCAGGATTGGTGAATAAAATATGGACTAGAGTATCCTTACTGATGTTCTCCTGTAGACTTATTGTGATTCAAGCAATGGATGATATTATATCATTGATGTAGAGACAGTGGCCAGTGGAGGTGCTGAAGTCAGGTAGAGGGAAAAAGAGGTGTAATATAGGGGCAATTTCAGGACTGGGAATTGACCCAGATGACATTGTGGTGACAGATACAGACCATTATATATCCTGCCATAGCCTATAGAATTGAGTGAGAGAGAGTGTAAACTACAATGTAAAATATAGTCCATGCTTAGGGGCAATGCTCCAAAATGTGTTCATAAATTCCAATGAAAGTGTCATAAAAATGAAAGAAATTGTTAATGTGTGGAAAAAAAGGAGGTCTGGTGGTGGGACATATGGAAATCCCATCTATTTTTATGTAAAAAATTATGTTATCTAAGTACCTCTTAAAAATAAATAAATATATATATATATAAAACAAAACAAAACAAAAAAACTCTCTATTAAGAAAAGCCCAGAAAGCTGGCTTCACAGAGGAATTCTACAAAAGATTCCAGAAAGAATTAACACCAGTCCTACTTAAATTCTTCCAAAAAGTAGAAATAGAAGAAACACTGCCTAACTCATTCTTATGATGCCAAAACTACCCTAATACCAAAGCCAAACAAAGATGCCACAGGAAAGGAAAATTACAGAACAATCTCTCTAATGAACTTAGATGCTAAAATTCTCAACAAAATACTTGCTAAACATATTAAACAACACAGCAAATGAATTATACACTATAACCAAGTGGTTTTCATCAAAGGTTTGCAAGGATGTTTCAACATGAGAAAATCAATCATTGTAATACACCATATAAACAGACTGAAAGAAAAAAAATAGCATGATCATCTCTATAGATGCAGAAAAAGCAATCAACAAAATACAGCACTCTTTCCTGATAAAAACACTGCAAAAGACAGGAATAGAAGGAAACTTTCTGAACATGATAAAGGGTATATATGAAAAACCCACAGCTAGCATCATATTCAATGCTGAAATCCTAAAAGCTTTTCCTCTAAAATCAAGAACAAGACAAGGATGTCCACTAATACCACTACTATTTAACATTGTTTTAGAAGTTTTGCTTGAGCACTGAGGCAAGAAAAAGATATAAAAGGCATCCAAATTGGAAAGGAAGAAGTGAAAATTTTACTATTTGCAAGTGACACGAGCCTATACATAAAAAGCCCTGAGAAATCTACCACAAAGCTTATAGAAATTATATATGTGTTCAGTAAAATTGCAGGTTATAAGATCAATGCCCAAAAATCAGTACCATTTCTGTACACCAATAATGAGCAATCTGAGGAGGAAATCAAGAAAAAAATACTCTTTCCAATAATAACTAAATCAATCAAATATTTAGGAATATTTTAACTAAAGATGTAAATGATTTTATACACAGAAAACTACACAACACTGTTAAAGGAAATCAAAGAAGACTTAAATAAATGGAAGAATACCCCCTGTCCATGGATAGGAAAACTAAATAGCATTAAAATGTCTTTGCTACCCAAACTAATCTACAGATTTAATGCAATCCCAATAAAAATCAACACAGCATTTTTTACTGAGCTGGAAAAACTATGAAATTTATTTTGAAAAGCAACAATCTCTGGATAGCCAAAGACATAGTGAAGACAAAAGAAATTGTAGGAATCACACTATCTGACTTTAAAACATACTACAAAGCTGCAGTGTTCAAAACTGTTGGTATTGGCACAATGAAAGACATATTGACCAATGGAAACAAAAGGAGAGTTCTGATATAGATCCTAGCATATAGAGTCATCTGATATTCAACAAGGCCACTAAGCCCACCCAACTGGGAGAGAATGGTGCTTCAACAAATGGTGCTTGAATGGATATACATATCCAAAAGAATGAAAGAGGAACACCATCTCACACCATATACAAAAATCAACTCAAGATGGATCTAAATATAAGAACCAACCAAAACCATAAATACTTCAGAAGATAATATAGGGAAACATCTATGGGACCTTGTAATTGGAAATGGTTTCATGAACATCACATGCAAAGCATGAGCAGCGAAAGAAAATATAGATGAATGGGATTTCCTCAAAATTAAAGACTTTTGCACCTCAAAGAACGTTATCAAGAAAGTAAAAAGGCAGCCTACCCAATGGAAGAAAATATTTGGCAACCATATTTCTGATACAAGGCTAATATCCAGCATAAATAAAGAAATCCTACACCTTGAAAATAGAAAGGCAAATAACTCATTTAAAAAATGGGCAAGCTACTTGAAAAGACATTTCTCCAAAGAATAAATACAAATGGCTAAAAAGCACATGAAAAGATGCTCAACATCACTAGCTGTTATGGAAATACAAATCAGAATTACAATGAGATACCATCTTACACCCATTATACTGGCGGCCATTAAAAAAACAGACGACTACAAGTGTTAAAGGATGTGGAATGATGTGCAGTGATGGGCATAAGCTATGTTAAATCATCATCCGAGAATCCTCAGGATTGGGTAATGATCTATGGACTAGAGTGGACTTATTGGTATTCTACAATAGACTTGTGATTCTAGCAATGGAAGAAATTACAACATGTAAGCCACTGGAGGCTCTGGGGGCAGTGGGGGGGGGAAAGACATGTGTAATGCAGGGACTTTTTCAGGACTTGGGAATTGTCCTGAATGGCATCACAATGACAGATATAAGCCATTATATAACTTCCCATAGCCTGCAGAATTATGTGGGAGAGAGTGTAAATTATGATGTGAACTACAGTGCATGCTCAATGACAATGCCCCAGGATGTGCAAATCAATTGAAATGAATGTGCCACACTAATGAATGTTTATGTGGGAGGGTGTGAGTGTGTGGGGAGTGGGACATATGGGAATCCTTATATTTTTTGCCTAATATTTGTGTAATCTTGGCATCTTTAAAAGAATAAAACATATATTTTAAAAAATGAGGTGGATTTTTTCCTGAGCAGGTATGCTTAGGCTCTGCCCAGATAAAGTGTCTATTTTTGGCATTAGAAGGGCTACATGTCCTTTTTTTCTCTGATATGAACTTGTTCTCAAGAACAGGACATATGATGCAGCACCTCTTTTTTCCTGGCCAGGGTTTAGCCGATTGTATTTGTTAATGATCTACTTATGGCACTTGATGACATGTCTCTGGGAAATAGTTGTCTTGTAATCTCAGTAGATCAAGGATTTTGAGTTTCATTACCATCCCCATGATTGTAACATCAAGACAAATCTTCTCCCAAGGGAACATCTTTTTACATATGAAATCATCTTTATATCAAAGTTCTCTGATCTTGAAGCTTTAGTACCTGTGGGCTGTGTTGTCACTAAAGCAACTATCTTTATATATAGTTGCACTTCTTTGCAAATCAATGGCACAACTTTCTCCACCTGAAAATATGGAAGCAGATGTAAATCCCTGGAGCTGTGACTACAGGAATATTATCCATTTGGCTGCATTACTCCAAGCTGGCATAATGCCTAAGATCCCATTTGTTATTTTTATTTTAAAATGCTTTACATATGTTTATTTTAATGGAAAGTTTTGCTTCATTTTTTGCTCCCTTATTAAGAAGTGTGTGCTTCTATTTTCAACTGCATAAGGAATTATAATAAACCTTGTTTTCACTTTAAAAAAATGAGATGGGGGCATGCAGAAGAAACATAGGAAAAGAAATTCACATATAAAAATGCTTGCCATGTTCCAAGTAAGATGAATAGAAAAAAATCATTCTCAGGGCATCATAATAAAATTTCTAAAAACCAAAATATAAAATTTTATAGTAAAAATACATGTTCTTCAAAGAAATACCAATAATAGTGACAGTTGACTTGTTAACATAAACTATGAATATTATAATAAAATTTTGTGATATGTTTAAAGTGTTAAATAAAATAATAGCAAAAAACTATACTCAGAAACCATGATATCTAAAAATAAATGCAACTTAAATGTCTTTCATACATATAAAATCTGGGATAATATGTTGTCAGTAAGCCTGCAGATTTGCAGTACAATGAGAAATATTGAGGAGAAGGAAAACGGTACCTGTATTAGTCAACCAGAGGGGTGCTGATGCAAAAGACCAGAAAATCTGCTGGTCTTTATGAAGGGTATTTATTTGGGGTAGAAGCTTACAGTTACCAGGCCATAAAGCATTCTCCCTTCACCAAAGTCTGTTGCCACATGTTAGAGCAAGACAGCTTCTGACATTTGACAGGGTTCAGGCTTCTTGGGTTCCTCTCTTCCCGGGGCTCCATTTCTCTCTGGGCTTAGCCCCTCTGTTTCCTCCACAAGGTCAGCTGTAGACTATCAGGCAATGGCTTGTCTCTATCCCAGGACCTTCTTTCCATCCTCACGAACAAGCTCCTCTGTCTACTTGCCTCCCCGGGCTCCAGCATCAAAACTCCAACATTAAAACTATTACATCTCTGTCCTTTGCCAAGCCTTTTATATTTGATTCCCCACTCACCAAGGGGTGGAGCTCAATGCCCTACTGACTTGGCCCAGTCAAAGCCCTAATCATAACTTAATCATGCCCAGATTAATAAATCAGTTTACAAACATAATCCAATATCTATTTTTGGAATTCATAACTATATCAAACTGCCAAACTGCTATAGTCATAAATGGGAACACCCATACTGTTAAGAAGAAAGGACAGATAAAATGTTAAATAAATTAATGTATAAGGAAAATCGACTAAATAAACAATAGCAGCCATGGCTGATAGGATTTGAGATTTGTGTACAATTAAAATTCATGACAAAATGATGCAAATACAAGAAATTAAAATTTTAGTGTTCTAAATGATAGCATTTCAGGGAAAGTTGTACAAGAAATAATTTCTACTAGGCTTTATTAAATCAATAGTGAATGTTATAACATCAAATGAAAACACTAAAGCATGTGTAATTACTTAGCTAACATAGGAAAAAAATGGGGCAATAAAATCTTCATCAGAAAGGACAGATAGAAGAGAGAAAGGAACATAAAACAGGGCGAACAGAGAGCAAATAATATGGTGGCAGATATTACAAATGTATCTGTAATTAAATTAAATTGAATGTAATTGAAAAGAACATTGAAATTAAAATAATAAGATTGACAGATTTTCTTAAAAAACAAAACAAAACTGAGTTCCACTTACATAGCTTCAAGTAAAGATAAGCAAAAGATGCTATAATAAGGATGGGAAAAGATACATCACTGAAAACTAAACTAAAAGAAAACTGGTATAGTTACCCTACCAGAATTTGTAAACTATAAGGCAAGCAATATTTCTTGAGTTGAAGAGAAAACTTTACAATGACAAAGGTGCTCCCTTCCACCACAGAGATCACAAAACTAATTCATTCAAGTTATATAAGATGTAGATCATCAGACTTAAAAGAATGGGATAAATCTAAAACCATACTTGGGTACTTTAGTTTAAAAGATAATGTAATAGGAAGATGAAGGAGTAGAAAGCTTGAGGATTGAGTCTTTCCACCAGAACAACTATTAAACAGGCAGGAAGTATATGAAAGAACCATTTCAAAACTCCAGGATCTAGGAGAACACTGCACAGAATCCATAGAAAAGTGTGAGTAAGAAGCCGGTAAATTATTTTCAAGACTAGCAAATTGCTCTCGCCATGCGGCAGTTATAGGCCCACACTTAGGGCAGGTCATATGGCACCTGGTTAGCTTCCTGGTGACAGAAAGGGATGTAAAATTTCACTTCCTTAAGATCAGCAGTGGGCGTGGTGAATTGCTGATCATGACTTTAGATTAGTGACTTTGGATCACTGGGGCCAAGCTCTGAGGGGGTTATTGTTCCAACCCTTCCCAGACAAAGTTGGCTGAGAAGACTTATAGATGTTATGCTTCTCAGAGCTGTGGGGAACAGATACAGTATTCATTTGCTGGGAAGGTAAAGACAAGACAGCATTGGGAAGCCATGGAAGAATCTCCTGGTGCTCTTCCTGATCCTCTCCAAGGACAATTTACTGTGGATCTGTGCCTCCTTATATGGTCCTTGGCAGTGTTATGACTGGAAAATACTGACTTGGAAACTCCTTTCTAGCCAGCCCCCTTCCCAGAATTTTGACACTAGGTGAAAGCAGCTTGAGATGCCAGGAAAGTAGGCTAAGAAATTATCGAGACAGATAGCCTGGAGAAAATTATTACCTGATTTAAACACCTGAGATAGGGAGAACTCTGTCTACTTGGGAAATAGAGTGGGCATTCAAACTCCTGTAAACATGGGAACTCAAAAACAACCAACAAGCCCAAGCCCAGAACAGCACATAGGCCCAGAAAATACAGGGAGGACACCATACTTATAATTCACCTGAGTGGATCAACTTAACAGGACTAACATTCAAGAAAATCTGTCATATCACCTCCTGGTTACAAAATCAAGAATTAGACATCTCAGGGAATAAATCACAGAGTTTATATTCTAAAATGTTAAAGTGAAAATGTGAAAAAAAAGAATATAAAACAAAGAAACAGTAAATGATGACACATCAGATGGAAGTGGATAGAAATCCAGACAACACAAATAAAGAAAACCACACAGAAGACATAATGAACAAAGAGTTTTCAAAAGATGATTTTTAAAATGCACAAAGATGAGGAAAAATAGAGAGAAAGAACTAAAGGATATCAAGAAAACAATGAATGAACAAACTGATAATCTTAGTAAAGAAATAGAAATCAATAAAAGGGAACAAACAGTATTTCTGGAGTTGAAAACCACAATAACTGGAAAAAAAAATCCCCAGGAGGGCTTCAACTTCAGATTGGAGCTGGCAGAAGAAAGAATGAGCAAAATTTAAGAAAAGACAATTGAAATTAGGCTGAGGAGCAGAAAGTAAAAAGAATTAGAAAAAGTGAAAATAGTCTATAAGACCTCTGGTACACCATCAAGCATACAAATATAGCATTATGGAAATCCCAGAAAATGAAAAAGAGAGAAAGGTGCAGAATGAATACTTAACTAAATAATGAAATTAAATTTCCCAAACTTTGTAAAATATGTGAATATGCAAATCCAGGAAGTACGGAGAACACCAAACTGGGTAAACATGAAGACAAACATATCACACTATGTATTATTCAGACTGTTAAATTCAAAGGACAAGTAGAGAATTCTGAAATCTGCAAGACACAAAAATGAATTATGCACAATTTAGTCCCAGTCAGAATGAGTGTCGATTTTTCATGAGAAATCAAGGGGTAAGAAGGCAATGGGTTAAAGTGTAAAGGAAAACAACTACCAACCATTCATCTTATGTCTGTGAGATTTTATTTTTTAAATGTGGTAGAGATTAAGAAATTCCCAACAAAACAAAAGCTGAGTGCGTTCATAACCACTAGTCCTGTCCTACACACAGTGTTAAAAGAAATTCTTTAGACTGAAAAGAAATGATATTACACAGTGGTACAAAGTGTTATAACAAAATAAAGACCTCTGGTAAAGATGAACATTTGGGCAATTATATGAACTAATACTATTGTATTGTAGTTTTTGGTGTGTAAATCCACTTCTTATTCCACAAAGGTGCTATAATGCAAATGCATAAAAAGTAATGATCAATCTATGGTTTTGTACCTACAGTGTAAAAAGTTATAAATGGTAACAAGTATAAAAAATGGAGGGCATTGAAGGGGTTTGGAAAAGTGGCTATGCATGTTTGTGAAGTCAAGTTGGTATCATACTAAAAATGATTGTTACATATTTAGGGTATTAAATATGAACCCCTTCATAAACACAAAGGAAAAATGAAAACTATATCGAAATTGAAATGAGAATATATTAAATGAAGTACAACAAAACAATCAAATTAATGTAAAAGTAAGCATTAATGGAACAATTGAGGTACAAAAATGGTACAAGATTATAAAGACTAGCAAAACGGCGGAATAAATTCCTCCATTATCAATAGTGACTTTAAATGTAAATAGATTAAACATTCAAATCAAAAGGCAGAGATTGGCAGAATGGATAAAAGCACATGAACAAACTATATGCTGTCTGAAAGAGCATCAAGAAATATGTTGGTTGAAAGTGAAAGAATGAAAAAATATACCAAGAAAGTAGTAAACAAGAGAGCTGAAGTTGCTATACTAATATCAGATAAAATAGACTTTAAATAAAAAAGTTACAAGGCACACTGATGATCTTTATATACAGATAAATGTTACAGTTCAAGAGAAATAAATAATAATTATAAATATATATGCAAAAAACAAAAATAAAAAAAAAATATATATATATGCAAACAACAGGAAAGCCCCAAAATACATGAAGCAAATACTGAAAGATTTGAAGGGACTAACTGATGGTTCCTCATTAATAGTGGGAGACATTAATCAGTACTAGACTCTCAATAATGGATAGATCATCTAGACAGAAGATTGATAAGGAAATAGAGAAATTGGTTATATGGGAAATCAATTAAACCTAATAGACACTTCACTCAACAATAACAAAATACACATTCTTCTAATGTACACATGATCATTCTCCAGGATAGACATATCTTAGTTCATGAAACAAGAAAGTCAGAATAAACTAAAATATATATATTTAAATCATACAGTGTTTCATTTTCTACCACAAAGGAATGAAACAAGAAATTAATAACAGAGGAAGAAATGGAAAATTCAGAAATATTTGGGAATTAAACAATGTACTCTTTTTAAAAAAAA
>JAQZBX010081199.1:0-13698 GCA_029593785.1 Cabassous unicinctus | reverse complement strand
TCCCCCCCTTGCTGCTTGTGTTTTACTGTGTCCATTCGCTGTGTGTTTCTTCCGTGTCTGCTTATCTCCCCCTTGCTGTGAGGTCTTGCTGCATCAGCCCACCACGCCGCGCCGGCCGGCCTGCTCTCACAAGGAGGCCCCGGGAAGCAAACCCCGGGCCTCCCATATGGTAAATGGGAGCTCTATCCATTGAGCCACACCCGCTTCCCGGTTCATATGTCTTGAATAAAGTAAGTCAAGGTCAGTGTACCTGGATACAAGGTCATACAGGTACTGGGAGGGCTGTCTTTCACCATGGCTTCCTTCCTCCCTACTAAATTGAGGTCTTTTTCTGTCTTTTGTGTTTCCTCCAGTTCTAAAAGGAATGGGTTAGCATGATAGGCTGCGTCACCACATAAAGCTAAGGGGAAGGGTGGTAGGTTGAATTATGTACCCTAAAAAAAAAAAACATGTTCTTAATCTTAATCCATCCTTGTGGGTAAGGATGTTTTGGAGATGTTATTTTTAGTTAAGGTGTGGCCAACTGAATCAGACTGGGCTTTAATCTGAATTATTGAAATCCTTTATAAGCAAAATTAAATTCAGACATAGAAAGAGAAAGCCACATGGAGGAGCAGGAGCTGGAAAGTCAATGCTTGCTGAAGGTAAAGGGAATATGGAATGGGTAGTGGAAAAAAAGATTAACTTAGCATTACCTAAATAGAAGCCATGTAGCATTAATTAAAAATACTATTCTCAATAATGAATGTATTTCTCCCAAACCAACCATATTATTTATAAAAGCGGGCTCAAAAGAAGTGAATTTTTCAACTCTTTCATTTGCCTTGTACTCTAATAAACATATATAAAAGAAGTAATATACTCTCAACAACAAATACAGAAAGTTTATCCATCCCCTCTAGAGAAAAAGTTGTATTTCAGGTTTATCAGACTGGTTTTAATTACTTTATCTTATAGTCTACATGTTAGAAATGAAATGATTTTCTTTATATGAATATGTTTTCCACATAATTCTAATATTTGAAATATATTACAAAAGTTAGTTGAATCTGTGACTTCTGCTTGTAACAAATCTATGACTAGATTGCTTTAAAAGTAATTGAAATTAGAAGGATAAAAATTACCCTTGGCAGATTGTTATAAAATAAGACTCAAATAAACTTCTCAAAGAGATCTATTTGTTGTTTGTTATCCTGAATAAAAGAGAGGTAATGTGATCCTCTGATTCCTTTTCTTGTTCTCCTTCAGTAGCTGCTAAAATAGAGAAAATATAAAGAAAATTCATTTACTTAACAAAAAACCTTTTTACATTTAAATGTATTATTATTTGCATATTCCTGACAAACCATTGTAATTGGGTATTGTAGTTAGATCCCCAACATCCATTCCATCCCAGATTATTTGTCTGAGCCAATCATGGTAATTCCCTTTTGTTTTTTCCTTGCCAGTGATTAGTTCTAGATTGGATATATCACCTAAATCTTGAGGATTAAAAATGAGGAAAAGTCAACAAGAAGAAGTAGACTCTCTTCTTCCTTTGAATTTGGTCATGGTTGAATGGATATCAGGAGCTTCTGCATCCTTCATGCTACCTGTCCAAACTATGCCAATAACTAGGGTCACAGAGTAGATATTGGTGCATGATAGGCACTCAGTTAGTCCTGAAGTTTCAAAGTATACCTAAAATGGATTATAAGACTGGTAAGGATCTAACCAATAATGCCTTTCTTGGAAGAGTGAGATATAGTGATGTTGCTGGGCCACAAGAATGTTTCTAAACCTGATTTCATATCCAGAGCATCAAGTTGGGCTGAAAGCTGTAAGAACATACCATCTTTTCAATGTAGTAGCAGATGGAGTAGGAGAATACAGAAGGGGTTTTACCTGGCAATTAGCATGGCAGCTGCTAAGCAAAGTCATTTATGAGGAGATAAATATTAAATTTCCATACAGTAGAGCTCTGATGAACAGGAACATAATTCAAAGACAAAAGATGCCCCAAATTTGATGAGAAATTTTTCTATAACTATACTGCTGAGTTAGAACTTTGCCTAATGAAACTCATTACATTTGACACTGCCTCTTTCCCACACAATTTCTTCAACAAATATCTAAATCATATAGAACACTTCTTCTTTAAAAAATTAAAACAAACAGGAAGTAATGATCACAGATGCTGAAAATGGAAAAAAAAAGGAAAATACAAGAGTCAGAAAAAGAATTATGGAGTAGAGCAAGAGAAATTTTTGACCTAGAATTTCTACTAAAACTCAAAGGAATTGAGGAAAATGTAGCCTCATTGAACAGTCTCACAGAAAAGATATGAGAATTCAACTAAAAATGAACAAAATAACAGAAGGAGGTGGAGAAAAGGAAGCTGGCAGATCTCAGGAAAAAAATTAAAAAATAAACATAAAACTAATATAAAAATAAATTCTGCATTATCCTATAAACTAGAATAAACACAAGATACACAGTCATGAACATGGAGATGAGGCTTGAGAAAAATCAATCAAAATGAAATGGAAATGGCCCAGAGGTAGATGAGGTTATCAGAACAAATACAGAAATGTTCTTCTATGAACTAGAGCAAATGTACATCACTATTACAAGATGATAAGAATATAGTGCTGCGTGGGAAAATACAATTAATGTAACTTATGGACTATAATTAACAGCAATATCATAATATTCTTGCATCAATGTCAAGATGGTATGGGGAAAAAAATGCCAAATGTACGCTCTAGACTATAGTTAGTGGTAAACGTCTAATGATGTTCTCTCATAACCTGTAACAAATGTTCCACAACAACGTAAGGTGTTGGTGAAAGGCAGTTGTACAGGAATTCTGCACGTTATGCATGATTGTTTTGTAAGTTCACAACTTCTCTAATAAAATACATTTATATGTATAATAAAATGGAAATGGAACAAATATGCATAGAATTAGTATTTCTAAATAAGAGAACAAAATATATTAATAGAGAAAATACATAAAGATATAATAAAAAAAAAACTTAAAATACCCAATTTTTCAGTTTGAAAGGAAAACTGTGTCTTTTCTATGTGGTTTGCATGAATCCACCAACTAGAATGTGAACTCTATCAGAGTAGAGATATTATCTGTCTTGTTCTACAGTAAATTCTCAGTGCCTAGAACAGTACTTGATTTAAAAAAATCACTCAGGAGACATTTATCAAATGAATGAATAAATGAATTCAATAAAGTAAAGTGTCCATAGTGGAAAAATCAACACTGAGTTGAAGCTTCTGAAGCTTTTTTTAATTTAAGGGAAGGTACCAATGACACAAAAATCAGGCTGAACTTAGACATCTCCACAACAGCATTCAGTGACATCAAGTACAACAATATAATATATAAACCAAGATTTTATATTCTGCTGCACTGCAATTCAAATATAAAAACAATAGCTAAGTTTCTACTCAAACATGTAAGAACATTAGGATTATAGAACTTGGGTTTCCAGAAAAATATTGGTCATTAAACCTGTCCAAGACAGAAGTGAAGCAAAATAACGAACTGTGTATTTAAGTAGTAATAGTAGCAAAGGATTGAGAAAGAGTATCAAATGCAGTTAAAAAAATTACATGCATGTAAAATTTAAGGGCTTCTAGAAGTAGAAGATCTCAAATTGAGAAGTACCAGAAAAACTCAACAAAGTATTTAAAGAAATATCTAAAGTCATTAAAGTTAACAAGGCAGGGAAGAAATACGGGTCAAGATTTGAGCACTTTCTTGTATAAATAAATGTAAGTGGGTATTATAGTCATATAATATATTGTAAATATTCTATATTCAATAAGAACAATAGGTGGGGAGCAGATGTGGCTCAAGCAGCTGAGTGCCCGTGCCCCACCCCTCGCCACATGGGAGGTCCTGGGTTTGGTTCCCAGTGCCTCCTAAAGGAAAAAAAAGTAAGCAAAGAGTATGAGTAGACATTTTACTGAAAAAAAGATATTAAGATAGGTTTTAAAAATCTCATTCATAATTGAAATTTAAGCTGCATTTCAACACATCGAAATGGTGAAGATTAAAATGTTCTAAAATTTGTTTTGGCACGAGTATGGGAGAAATAGGCATTTTCATAAACTGTGATGGAAATGGAAATTAGGAAAGAAAAATACCTAAAAAGAGCTACTTGGAGCTATCTGTCAAAAATTTAAATTGACTCAGCAATTGCACTTCCAGGTCTGAAAATAAACATGCAGCTAGTTATTAGAATGTTAGACAGCTAATATTAAGCACTTGGGGAAAAAGCAGCAACGTTTGAAGTAAAGACTAACCAGGACTGTGGTTGTTGACTAGGTGGTCAGAGATACTCTGTCTGTGGAAGTGGCATTTGGGCAGAAATCTAAACAAAGAAGAGAATTGAGCCATGCTAATACATAGAAGAGCTTTCCAAGAGGAGAGAAAGATAAATGCAAAAGCGTAAGGCAGCAGCAAGGAGGATGAAGCAGATAGAGCATGCCAGGAGGTGTGTCTCAGAGGCACCTGAAGGTCAATATTTCAGAAATGAAATTTTTTCCCTTCAGTTCTACTCTTCTTCTCTTGTTTCCTATTTTATTGGTTGATACCACTATGCAAAAGAGTGACCTAATCAGAAATCTGGGAATTCATCAAATCACCTCCCTTTCTCAAAAATTTCAATTTTAATTGATCACAGAATTCTCTTAGTACTACTTCCTAAATATTGGTTCCTTAGTTCAGGTCTTCATCACCTCTAGATTTTTTTGAGAAAAATCTAACCCCATCTTGTGTAACTTGAAAGTGATCTTTCTAAAATCAGTCTGATTCTTGTCACTTTACTGCTGAAAACAATTCCGTGGCAAACTATATTTAAAAACACAATCTGAAAGGCATAAAAGTAGGCTGGAACAAACAGAAAGACATTTCTTTTTCTTGTTCACACTGCTTTAAGAGGTGATTTTGACCTTAATTCTTACATTTAATAAATTTTTTTAAAAAATCAGCAAACTTTGTTATCCAGATTGACAAGTTGATATGCAAATTGAGATTAAAAACAATAAGCATAAAATTAACTAAAAAAACACTGAAAAGAAAGTGCTATGAAGGGATACCAAATCAATCAGATATTAAAGCATAGGAAAAATTATTTATAATTAAAATAATGTGGTAATGGTGTCTGAATAGACAAACAGACTAATTTAATAGAAATATACAGAAACAAAGTATGACATAAAGCTCACATCACAAGTCACTGGGGAGAAGATGGATTAAAAAAATGGTGTTGAGACAACTGGATAGCCATTTGGAAAAGAGTAAAATTATATCCATTTCTCACACCATATACAAAAGTAAATTCCAAATGGAGTTGAGATCTAAATGTAAAACATGACATTATACAAATACTAGGGGACATAAGTAAATTCATCTATAATCTCAGTGTTAGAAATATTTTCTAATTCTACCACATAAAAATTTTAAAAAATCTTTTCATGATCTTCATAGCAAATAAAAAAGATAAGATCAAAAGAAAAATGACTGGGAGAAATAAAGGTCCAACATCCTTACTACATAAATATCTCTTGAAAAATTGAGCAATAAAACACAAAAATCCAATAGAAAATAGACAAAACAAAGAAAGAAAATATAAAAAAAAAGATATAAAACATACATACAAAAATGTTTAACTTTTATCATTGTTTTAGTTTCCTAGACTGTTCTACCAAATACCACAAAATGGGTTGGGTTAAACAATTTTGGAAATTTATTTGCAGCACAGATATGAGGCTGGGAAAATGTCCAAATCAAGGCATCATCAAGGCTATGCCTTCTCCCCAATGACTAAGGCTTTTGGGTCAGTGATCCTTGGCTCGTCTATCACATGGCAAGGCACATGGTAGCACCTCCTGGTCTTTCCTTTGTTTTCTAGATTCTGTTGATGTTCAGCTACCGGCTGCTCTCTCCCTGCTTTTTCTCTCTTTCTAGGCCTAAATTTCATTCTCTTATAAAGGAGTCTAATAATATGATTGTAATGGTTGGCCAATTTGATGTAATTATGAATTCCAAAAATATAATTGGATCATCCTTGTAAACTGATCTCTTAATCTGGGCATGATTAGGTTATGATTAGGGTGTTGAGCCCCACCCCTTGGTGGGTGGGGAATCAAATATAAAAGGCATGGCAAGAACAGTTTTGGGAAGCAGTTTTGAGAAGAAGCTTTGATGTTGCAAAGAGGGCCCCAGAAGAGAAGTGAACCGTTCGCCTGATCACCTACAGCTGACCTTGTGGAGGAAACAGGAGCTAAGCCCGGAGAGAAATGCAGCCCCGGGAAGAGAGGAACCCAAGAAGTCTGAACCCTGGGCAAATGTCGACAGCTGTCTTGCTCCAACACGTGACAATGGACTTTGGTGAGAGAAGAAACATAACACTTTATGGCCTGGTAACTGTGGACTTCTACCCCAAATAAATACCCTTTGTAAAGACCAACCGATTTTTAGTATTTCACATTAGCACCCCTTTGGCTGACTAATACAATGATTAAGACCCATCCTGATTGAGTTGGGTAACACCTTAACTGAAGTAGTCTCATCAAAAAGTCCTCCTTACAATGGATTCACACCCACAGGAATGGATTAAATTTAAGAACATGTTTTTCTGGGGTACACACAGCTTCAAACCACCACAATCATCAAAAGTGCTGATTAAAACTACATTGAAAAAATGTTTCTCACCAATCAGATTGGCAAAAGTTAAAAAAGGTTGACAGTATACTCTCTTGGTGAGGTTTTGGAGATACAGTTATTCTTATGCATTACTGATGGGAATACAAAATAGCATAAACCTTATGGAGAGGAATTTGGCAATATCTAAAAGAAGTACATATGCATTTACCCTTTGACCCAGCAATCCTACTTCTAGGAATTTACTTTTAAAAAGGTTCTAAAAAAAATCTTGAACTTTTTTAACAGATTTTTTTTTTTTGTAATGGTCTATGCAATGCAAATCTGAAAATATTTTAGATATATTATTGTAGTGTGAGCATATGAATGAAAGTATTGATGTTGTTAGAAGTCAGAAAAAGCGGAAAATGGGAGATATGAATATGGGTTGGGGAAGACAAGGAAAGCTCTGAGACAATGAATTGGAATTGCAGATATCACTAAAATATGTATAGGTATGTGTGTTTGTATGACTATCTGCACATAAATATATATGTGTGTAAGTGTATTGTGTGTATATATATATGTATTTATATGGACATATTTGTATGCATGTATTACATACATATAACTCCTAGTTGTCACCACTGAAAGGAATCACAACCAAAGATAACCCAGTGTCAATGAATACAACTTGTACCCAGAACTTGGTTTCTAATATCACTTCTCTTTAAAAGGAACTAGGGTGCCACAGAGAAATGACTGATTACTGGGCTGGGGCAAGAAAAAAACAAGAGGGTCTAGAACATCTTATTATGCCAGAAAGTTAAGAATTGCTTAAAAGAAACAAATGGAGTCATGGCACAAGAACATAGGAGAAACCAAAGTGGCTCCCACTGTCTATATCCAGGAAAATTTAGGAACAAAAATAATTAAAGACTATAAATAATTAAAAACTATTGAATAAATACAATTCATACATTCATATTAATATAAATAGATAAATAATTAAACACATAAATGGGGGAGAGTGTTCAACTGGTAAATGCCAAAATGCTGAAGTCGGAAAACCATCAATTTGCAGCCATCATACCTTGGATTGACTCAGTCAAGAAGCTTCAATGGATGCTAAATCTGAGGGACGAGGGGTGGTTTGTTGAGGAGGAAGATATGTGGTCTTAAAATGTCTCCCCAAAAACTGTTTATTCATTACAGGTAAAAATAGTCATTATAAAGTGAACAAATTAGATAATATTTTGAATGAATGATCAAAATTAATACCACCACTAAGGGGAAGAAGTGCCTCCAAATTTGATAGTTTGATCCTCTGAGAAGGACACAACATTCCTTTCATAAATTTCCAGTCAGAAATGCCTAACCTAAGTCTAATCATGAGGAAAGGTCAGAGAAATAAAAATGAGGAGTGTTTCATTATAAAATGAGGAGAGAAGGGTTGACTGTATTCTTAAAGAAAACATGGCAATGTTGTAAGAGACAAAGAAAGACAGAGGAATTGTTCAAATTAAAGAAGCCTGAGGAAAAACGGCAGTTAAATTTAAATGCACTGCATGATCCTGGAGTGGATATGGAATTGTAGAATAACAATTGCTAAAGATGACACTATTGGTTAAATATTAAATTTGGAATGTGAGTGTCAGATTGTATAAAAATTAGTGTATCAATATGAAATGTACTAAGGTTGATAACCCTATTTTGATTATGTAAGAGATTATCTTTATTTGGAAGTACATTGAAGAATTTAGGGGGAAAGGGCCATGATGTATACAACTTTTTCTCAAAACCTTCAGACAATAATAGATAATATGTATAAAGAGAGAGGAAATGATAAAAAATGGGCAAGAGGTTAACAATAGGTAAAAATGGGGAAATGGTTTTCTCTGTATTGTTTTTGTAAAATTTCTGTAAGTTTTAAAGCATTTCCAAATAAAAAGTGTTTTGTTAAGCTTTTGTTTGTTTAATGTGCCAAAGTTTGGTATTCTTTAAAATTCTTTGGTTCATCACTCCATGGTAATACTAAAACAAATGAGGTGTTTCTAAAATTATATTAGCAGATAAGGAGAAATGCTAAAAGAGAAGAATTTTATTCAAGCTGAAAATAGAAAATTTTTACAAAGTAGAACCAGACTGATTTAGTATTCATATAACTAATGCTTTTGTGGTAGAAAAACAGAGATCTTTGAAAAATATATTTTCCTTGGCATTCCAGAGATTAATGAAAGAGCCATTAAAGCAGAACTGAGTAAGAATTTGAATTAAACATGGAACAATGATGACATTGATAATCTCCTCTCTCTCCCATAATCAGACTGTAATGATGATAATGATTTTATTCTAATCAAAGAGATGAGAAAACAGAACACAAGACAGTTGAACATATTTTGGGAGATAGAAAATTGGATGATTTAGCCCAGTGGAGAAGTTTTAATCTCAGGTCTATCAAAGGTAGGTACTAACAAGAAGAGAACTAAAATCCCTTTAGAATCCTTGTAGAAAACTGATAATCTTGGTACTTGGAGAGCAGGAATAAGATCTGGACTGAAAAAAAGAGAAAAAGTCTCTTTACAGAAAGTTTTACTGATACCCCCTATGCAGCCAAGCAATATCTCCACCATCCCACCCTTCAACCCCTATATATAATTGAAAGTTTATCTAGAAATTCAATTAAGAAACAATCTGGAATAGGCACAGAGGCAGGAAAGCATGAGGTAACATGCTGAAAACAGTGGAATATTTGGAAGATAGAGTCAAGGTAATCACTCAAAGGGGAAAAAAAAGACAAAGAGATGGAAAAATAAGTCAGAGAAGAAAAGAAAATGATTAGTCCAATCCAGGAGTTCTAATATCTTACTAATAATAGCCCAGATCTAAGTGAAAGAGAAGAGAGGAAAGCGAAGGGACACAATTTTCAAAGAAGTATATTAAGGAAAGTATATCATTCTTAAGGTTAAAACAGTATCTTGACGGTTTCAGAGAAATGGTTGTTTTCCCCACACCCCTGTAACATTATTGTGTGTATTTGAGTGATTGTCTAAAGTCCTTTCGTTTCAATCTGAAGGACTCCCTTTAGTATTTTTTTCAAGAGAAGATCTGCTAGTAACAATTGTTCTCAGTTTTTGTTAATCTGGGAATGTCTTAATTTCATCTTTATTTTTGAGGGATCATTTTGCTGGAAAAGGAATTCTTGTCTGATAGTCTGTTTCTTCAGTGCTTTGAAAATGTTATCCCACTGCCTTCTAGCCTGTGTGGTTTCTGTTGAGAAGTAAGGTTAATCTGAGGATCCATTTCACATGATGATTAGCTTACTCTTGCTATTTTAAGCCTTCCCTTGGCTTAGTGTTTCAACAATTTGACAATGATGTGTCTAAGTGAGGATTTTTATGAGTCTATCTTACTGGAGTTTGTTGAACTTCTTGGATGTACAAATTAACACTTTTCATCAAATTTGACAAGTTTTTGGTCACTATTTATCTAAATATACTTTGCTCTCTCTCTTTCTCCTCTCCTTCTGAGACTCCCATTATGTATGTTTTTGAACACTTAGATCTCTGAGACTCTGTTCATTTTCTTGATTATTTTTTCTTTCTGTTCTTTAGACTTGATAATCTCAATTGACCTGTTTTCTAGCTTACTATTTCTTTCTTCTGCCCATTCAAATGTGACAGTAAAATGTTTCACTTAAGTAAAGTAGAATTTCTATTTTGTTCTTTTAAAAATAATGTATATATCTTTATTTTATATTCTCTATTGGGTGACACATCATTCTTATACTTTCCTTTAATTCTTTAGGAATGTTTCCCATTAGTTCTTTGGTCATATTTATAATGACTGATTTGAAATGTTTGTCTAGTAAGTAAAATGTCTGGATTTCCTCAGGGATAGTTTCTATCAATTATTTGCATGTCTTATAATTTTTCTTGAAAAATGAACATATTGAATAACATAATGTGGCAACCCTGGAACCATGTCCCTTCCTATCCTGGATTTTTTTTGATGTGCTAATGGTTGTTATTGCTATTATTGTTGTTGCTGTTTGTTCAGTGGCATTCCTGTACTAATTCTTTAAAGTCTATTTTCTTTGTCATGTGTTGACACTAAAGTACCTTCTCAGTTATATTAGTGGTCACATAATAATTAAATAGAGATTCCCTTAAATGCTTTGAACCAATAACTCTTCCAGACTTTATAAGGTGCTCTATGTGTGAGTTGGGACATGCCTTTGACAGTCCAGCTGGAAGTTTACAAGTTTTGCCTAGCTTTCATTCCTACTTGAATGGAGCTAGAAAGTCATCCAAAGGTGAGAAATTAGAGACTTCTTAGGTATTTCCTGGATATGTGCAGAGCCTAGAACATGTGTGTAGCCTTCTAGAGTTCCTGAAATATGTCAAAACTTTGCAATGCCTCCTGTGGATATCTCATTCCTCAGTGTTTCCTTTTAGTTTCTTGGCCCACCTCTTGTTAGTTTCAACTGGCATTATTGTCTCAGGCAGCTGCAATGGTAAATAATTGCCACTGATAGCTTTCAACAAATGCCTTAGGGATAGGGCTGTTCTAACAGAGAGAACTCAGAGCAGGTCAAATAAAGACAAGTTCTGTGAATGGGGCTTTTTCAAGGAACTTGCCAGACAAGTCAGATAAGGACAATTCTCTGGGGATTGGGCTTTTGGTAAGCTCCAGACCTATTGTGCCCCCTCCAGTGGCTGCTAAGCTACTGTTTTTTACAGCAACTATAGTTGCCTGGTTGTTGGTTTTCATGGCTACTGCTCAGCTGAGGGGAGGCAGATGGTAATAGGGCAAGACAAAACACCACAAAGCTATATGCTTTTCCAAGATGTAGCCAATGAGCATTTTTTATAAGCCTTTGGTTAATTTCTAGAGACCTGAAAAAGTTTGCTAGTATTCTTGTTGCTCTCATGGAGGAGCAAATTTTCAGAGGCTTTTATTCACCATTCTGGAAGTGCTTCTGTCTATGTTTTTTGCACTTGCAATTATTTATGAAAGAAAAATTTATACAACATATTATATTGAATAAGGAAGTAATATTCATTGAAATAAACTGCCTTTATATTTCTCCTTTTTTGAAAAGGAAATCTTTGAATGAAGAGGGTAATATGAGAGAGAAAAATAAAACAAAAAAAGGCAAAATGATCATGAAACCAAGTGACATTGTAAGACACACGTCATGCAACATGGATCCATGCTACACTGGCCTGACCTCTACAATCACTACTTGTACACTTGGCTGAATTTAGAGAGTTAAGATGTGGGATTCTTGCTTGCTGGAGTTGCGGGATAGCTTCTGAATTCTTCAGTGTGCCTAGTATTACTTGCTCCAAGTTTTGAGAAATAGAACTTATTGATAAAGCCTGAAAGCATGTATTATAATATAGTTGAAGGTAGTAGTGATTATCCCCACTTTAAGAGATGAGGAAACTTATGTTTAGGGGGTTAGGTGATTTTCTCCAGGTCACCTAATTATTAGTGGCAGAGTTCAGTTTTAAAATCCAGGGTTGTTTTTATTTACTATGGTACCTACATTATAAGGTTCTAGTCTGTGAATAGATAAAACTTTTTTTTATTCTTTTGACTTGAAACAATGTAAGTATTCTTTCATGACTTTGCCTCACACTATGTGTGTTAGTGTATTAATCAGCCAAAAGGGGTGCTGATGCAAAGTACCAGAAATCTGTTGGCTTTTATAAAGGGTATTTATTTGGGGTAGAAGCTTACAGTCACAAGGCCCTAAAGAGTCCAACTCAAGGTTATTTTTCTCACCCAAAATCTGTTGCTACATGTTGAAGCAAGATTGCTGTGATATCTGTGAGGGTTCAGCCTTCCTCCTTCCTCTTAAGGCTCTGTGGGTCTAGTTTCTTCTGATCTCAGCTGTAGATTGGCATAGGGCTTGTCTCTCTTCCTGGGGCTCCTTTCTTTCTGAGCTCAGCTACTCTGTTCTCTTCACAAGGTCAGCTGTAAACTATCAGGCTAATGGCTCTTCCCAGGCCCTCTGCTGTGTCTATGGAGCTATCTCTCTTCTTCTGTGTTCTTCTCTGTTTATCTACTTCTGTGTTCTTGATTGAGCATCAGTTTATATAGCCTACCAAGGAGGTGGGGACTCAACCCTGCATGCCCTAATGACATGGTGGAATCAAAGCTATAATCTTGATTTAATGAAGTAAAAGTGAAACCTCTGAATTTAATACAATCAAAGGGGTATCACACCCAGAGGAACAGGCCAGTTTACAAACATAATCAATATCTCTTTTTGGAATTCATAAATAATATCAAATGCCACAGTTAGTGAACCCAGACTGAAGATTTTCATTAAGAAATTGTTCTCTAGTTTTGTTTAAAAATATAAGGGGACAAAGCTTCCCAATACCATGGAGAAAGTAATTTTTCATATGAGTGACCACAGATTTTAGGTGGGGTGGAAAATCACTTGATATATAGGTATCAGGGTAGGTGTGAAAGTAAGTTCTCTGTGATTTATAACCATGGTAAACCATTATTCTATATATAATGTAAGCAGCTTGAAACTATTTTCTGCTCTCCAATTTTTTTATACACTATACTTTTCCAAACTACTTAAAAAATGTAGTAATATTGACTTCTTTGTTCCCAATAATCATAGATACTGTTTAGAAGCCTATGTTAGTGTCTCTTTATTATACTCTTTTCAAAAGTAAATATATTATTAATGGATCAGGCATGTCTGAAATATTGTTCTTAGTTACATCTCGATATTTGCCCATAATAAACAAGTAAGTATCAAAAGGGAATATTATATCCAGACACAATTTTCTGATTTGGCAACATTACTATTCATTGGATCTTTCATTTATATTAGCATTTTAGATGAAAAATTAGCCTCAGTATCTAACTCGAATTTAACAATCAAGTCTGGATGTAATATATTGATTCAGAATTTTGGAACATCACTTTTCATCATATCATGTTGCAACAAAATGTATCATGGCATGATGAGGCTAGCTTGAATCTTTGATATGAATAATTGCAAAAAAAAAAAAAAAAAA
>JAQZBX010081198.1:0-13709 GCA_029593785.1 Cabassous unicinctus | reverse complement strand
GTCCACTCCACCTCTGATTGAAAGGGGGCTTCAATCCCATACAGTTGATGGATGGGACTCTCTTGCTTGCAGTTGTAGGCTCTCTCGTTTCCTTGGTATGGTGGTTGTCAATCCTCACCTCCTTGTTAGTTGTCCTGGGTGGGTCCAATGAGCTGTAGTGTAGGTGTTGCAACTCCACTGAGGCTCAGGGCCCAGCTGGCACATGGACAGCCCAAAGACTCAAGTCTCTTGGATGTTCACCTACAAACTCCAGCACCAAGTATAGGTTTAAATAGAAGGGACAGATGAGCCATGTGTAGGGAAGCCATAATTGAGTCCAACTCTGTCACTCTCAGGAGCACAAACTCCAAAGTAGGGCCCACTGGCAAGGCACCAAACTCCGGAGCTATCTGCCCTGACCACAGGACCTGGGTGTCTCCAGAGCCTTCAGGAGCCCCACTGTTTGGGGTGGTATCCACTTTGGCTGTCTATGAGATCCTTGTTAGCAACACTTTGACTCCTGTTAGTCTCCCTTGGTTTTGTTCATCTTTTAATGATTTATATTTTTTCCCTTTAATCTTTATATCTAATTTATATCAATTTATATAGTAAATTATGGAAGTAATAGCTTTTTTATTGAAGAATAAACGTGTTCACTATAAAACATACAAAAAAATAAAAGTGTATGAAAAATGTCTCTCTTCCCATACCCCTCCTCTCAGGGAACCACTGTTAATAATTTAGTTGTTATTCCTTAGAGATTTATTTTATGCATAGGCAACCATTAAAATATGTGGGTAAACGTATATTGAAATATATACTGTAAATATATATTAAATAATATATATTTTTATGCAAATATAATTTTACATATATATGTTATGTGTTTTCCAAAGGCATATTATTTTTTAATGTGATGCATATCATACTGAATTTTTCTTTTTCCTGGTAACAGTATGCCATGGACATCTCTCCACATCAGTATATTTAAATCTACCTCATTTCAACAGCTAAATAAACAGTATTTCATTGTATGGCTCTGTCAAAATTTGCCCAATAGATCTACTGTTGATAGAAATTAGGATTTTTTTCAACGTTTTCCTTTTACACATTATGCTGCAATAAACAGCTTCCTGCATATAGCTCTGCAGATTTGTATAGGAGCATTTATTTTTCATAAATTTGTAAAGTGGCTGTATTAAGTCAATAGATTTGGGTAGACCTTTGAAATTTTTATTAGAGTTCCTGTCCTCCCATGCCCTTACCAGCTAATATTTTTAGATTTTTTGCCAATCAGATAGAAGAACATATCTCATTTATCTATGATTTGTAATTTTTTTTTCATTAATAAGGCTGAGGGGTTATACTAAATCATTTTGTAAATTACCTGTTTATCCTTTGTCTGCTTAATTTTTTTTCTTTCTATGTTGCAAATATTTTCTCCCAGTCTATCAGCTTTCAAAAATTTGTTTGTGATGGTTTCACCATGCTAAATTCTCATATATACATGACAGTTTTCTGGATTAACAGTGCTATTCCACTGCTCCCCACACATTAAGAGATTAAGCATAAATTACAGCTATTTGTATATTTATTCATAAATTTTATACACTCACCTCTGAAAAGTATTACAAATGTAGACTTTCTTTTAAAAACCGAATTTTTTTTTAAAAAAAAAGAACTTTTAGTACTTTCTTCCACTATCTAGAGGTGTGGGCTAGGTGTTAGACCTACTTTGAATCTTTATTATCTCTATGACAGCACTGTTCTGTTTAAATTACTCTAGCTTTATAGCATGTTTTGATACCTGGTGGGACATTCTCCTTTCATTACTTTTCCTTTAATTTTGTCCTTACACTTACACTTCATCAGTTATTCTTCCAGACCCATGTTGTTTTCATTTTGTCAGACACTCCTCCTTCCTCATTCCACACTCAAAAAACGTCTATTGAATTCTTTTATTTCTGGTCATTTCTGAATATTCCTCTATAACCTCCCATAGCTACAATATTCTTTTTCCCTTTCTTTCTGAGGATGTGACAGCTTTCAGAAAATTTCTTCTGAACCATTGTCTTTTTTTTTTCCTCAGAGTTCTTTTGTTTGTTTGTTTCTGTGTTGTCTTTGCTTTCGCTGTTAAAGGACTTCCTAAATGCCTGGAAGTCCTTGAATGCCCCTTTCACTTGATGAGTGAGGCCCTACAAAGCTGCCTGGTAGCTGTGTGCATGGATGGAGCTCCTGTGCTTTCTACCCTTAAATGATTGAGATACCACTTGATAGTGTATGGTTGGACCTGGTGTGAAAATGAGTTTTCTCTTGGCCTTTTGTTCCTTCACTTCAGCTAAGTGCACTTGCATGGCTCAAAGGCCAGCTTTGCTCTGGGAAGGAAGTATCCGAGGAGCCTCTCCACCCAGAAAGCAGCCTCTCCACCCCAGCTAGCTAGCTTTCCATCCTGTCCAGCCAATCCCTATGTGATCCATGTGCACTTGTCTTTTCTTTTATTAGAACCTGACCTGTCTCCTCTCTTTCTTGCCTTCTTATACCAGGTGTCTCCTTAGCTTATTTTCTTGTATTCTGAAATCTTCTTGAGTTCTTGGGTTTTAAACATTTCTTCTTCCCACATTTGAGTTTTTCTCAACCTTTCCCTGCCCCCATACATCTGAGGGGAATAAAAACTCCCCTCAACACAGTGGTTAACTCAGGCATTGATTCTCCTGGGCATGCAGTGGGGAGGGATGTGGGAGGAGAGATGGAAGCAAGTGGATTTGAAGAAGATCTACAGGTGAGTCTGACTACACACAAGTACATGTACAGGTTGGAGAGGTGCACAGCTTCCAATTTTCTCTGTTCTTGCTTCATCATTTTGAAACCCTCTTCTTGGCTTTTCTAAAGAACATTTGTTCCATAGACCTGGATCATCATTTTGTCAAATCACCTCATTTTGGGAGGTGTCAGAGTAGGAAGCTCCAGGAATCAGTCTCAACACCAGAACAACTATTAAACAAGCAGGAACTGTATGAATCAACTATTTCAAAACTCTGGAGTCCAGTAGAACACTGTAACACATTCAGAAAGAGCAGGCAGAAGAGGCTGGTAAATTTCAATAAATACCAGTAAATTGTTCTCTCCATGTGGCCATTACCCGTGCCCAACCCCCACGCTTGCTGCAGGCAGCAGGTGGGTCCGGCACCTGGCGTAGCTTGCTGGTGCCAGAAAGGGACATGAAAATCCACTTACCCAGCATCAATCCCTTTGTGGGTCCCTGGCCTTCTTCATGCTGAGAAAGACTGAATTTGGAAAATCCTCTCCAGCATGCCTCCCCTTCCAGAATTTACCCTCCAGGCAAAAACAGTTTGAGACAAGGAAAGCAGTGTAAGAAACAATTGAGGCAGATAGTTTGGGGCAAAGGCTTGTCCACTTAAAAGCCTGCCTAGGAAACAGACCTTCTCCGATCTCTGCTGTTCCACTGCAGAGTTAACATGTTAAAATGTTAAAATGTATGATGTGCAACAAAAGAGAACAAGAAAAACAAAGAAAAAGGAAATAAGTGCCTATACAAAGGAGGAAAGGAAAAATCTGGAAAACACCAATGAAGAAGACCAGAATGTGGACATACCAAACAAAGACTTTTAAAAAATGATCTTAAAAATAAACAAGAAATGAAGGAAAATACACAGAAAGAATTAAAGGATATCAGGAAAACAATGAATGAACAATAAGAGAATCTTGGTAAAGAGATAGGAATTCTAAAAAGGAATCAAACAGAGCTACTAGAGTTGAAGACCAAAATAACTGAAATGAAAAATTCCCAGGAAGGTTTCAAGAGCAGATTGATGATGTTGCAATGACAGATATAGGCCATTATATATCTTGCCATAACCTCTACAAAATTGCATGGGAGAGAGTATAAACTACAATGTAAACTTTAATCCATTCTTAGTGGCAATGCTCCAAAATGTGTTCATCAATTGCAATGAATGTACCTCACTAATGAGGGATGTTGTTAATGTGGGAAAATGGGGGAGGTGTGGGGAGTGGGGTATATGGGAATCTCCTATATTTTTTATGTAACATTTATATAATCTAAGTATCTTAAATAAAAAAAAGGGGAGCAGATTGGATCTGGCAGAAGAAAGATTCAGTGGGGAAGCAGATGTTGCTCAAGCACTTGGGCACTTGCCTGCCACATGGGAGGAACCAGGTTGAGTTCCTTTGCCTCCTAAAGAAGATGAGCAAGACAGCAAGCTGGTGCAATGGGCTGGCATTGTGAGCTGACGCAACAAGTTGATGCAGCAAGATGATGCAACAAAATGACACAACGAGATGACACAACGAGGAGACACACCAAGAAAAACAATGAGAGACACAACAAGCAGGGAGCAGAGGTGGCTCAAGTGATTGGGTGCCTCCCTCCCACATGAGAGGTCCCGGGTTTGGTTCCCGGTGCCTCCTAAAAAGAAGACAGGCAGACAGCGAGCACAAACAATGAGGGGGGAGGAGAAATAAATAAAATAAATCTTAAAAAAAAAAGAAGAATCGCTGAACTCGAAGACAATTGAAATAAACCAGGGTGAGGAGCAGAACAAAAAAGGAATTATAAAAAGCAAAAACAGGGAACAGATGTGGCTCAAGCAGTTGAGCACCCACCTCCCACATGGGATGTCCCAAGTTTGGTTCCTGGTGCCTCCTAAAGAAGACAAACAAACAATGAGCAGGCAACAAGCAGACATTGAACAAAAACAACAAGCAGACATCAAGCAAAAACAATGAGCAGACAACTAGCAGGCAATGAGCAAAAACAATGATCAGACAATGAGCAAAAACAACAAGCAAGACAATGAACAAACAGCAAAAACAAAACAAACAAGCAGGGAGCAGATGTGGCTCAAGCTGTTGAGCATCTCGGGTTCAGTTCTCGGTGCCTCCTAAAGAAAAAACAAACAGACAATGAGCAGATAATGAGCAAAAACCAAAGAGCAGATAACGAGCACAAATGATGAACAAAAACAACATGCAAAACAGAAGAGGGAGCCATTTCAGTGTGGGAGAAGGAAGCAAAAATAGCCTAACACACCTCTGGGACACCATGAAGCATACCAGTATATGCATTATGGGAGTCCCAGAAGGAGAAGAAATAGAAAAATGTCAGAAGGAATAGTAAAAAAATAATGACAGAGGACTTCCCAAACTTAACAAAAGATGTGAATATGCACATACAAGAAGACCAGGGAACACCAAATGGGATAAACTTGAAGAAAAATATGCCTCATCACATAATAAGCAAACTGCCAAATGCAAAGGACAAGGAAAGAGTACTGAAAGCTTGAAAAGAAAAGCAATGTGTTATGTACAAGGGAATCCAAATTAGATTAAGTGCCAATTTCTCATCAGAAACCATGGAGGCAAGAGGTAGTGGGTTGAAACACTTAAAGTGCTGACAGAAAACAACTGCCAACCAAGAATTTTATATCTACTGAGATTTTCTTTCAAATATGAGAGAAATATGTTTCTTTCAAACATTCCCAGATAAACAGAAGTTGAGGGAGTTCGTCACCACTAGACCTGCCTTACAGGAAATATTAAAGGGAGTTATTCAGACATGGACACTTGACAGAGGTTCAAAACAGCATAAATTAAAAAAGACCTCTGGTAAGGTAACCATTTGGGTAAATATAAACAACAGTGTTAGTGTATTGTATTTTTTAGTAGGTAAATCCACTTCTTATTTCCCACAGGTGTTACAATGCAAATGCATAAAAAGTAAAGATAAATCTATGGTTTTGGACATACAATGCACAAAGATATAAATGGTAACAAGGACAAAAAAAAGGCGGGGGGTCGTGGGGTATAGGAAAAGTATATGTATATGCAGTTGAAGTCAAGTTGGAATCAAGTCAAATGTGATTGTTATATATTTAGGATGTTCAATTTAACCCTATGGTAACCACAAGGAAAAAGATGAAAATATTTCCAGATAGAAATGAGAAGGGACTCAATATTTTACAATACAAAAAAATCAAATAAATATGAAAGTAGGCATTAACAGAAGGAAAGTCTTTACAAAGACTAAATCGCAAAATGGCAGAAGAATGTCCTGCATTATCAATATAACTTTAAATGTAAATGGATTAAATTCTCCAGTCAAAAGTCAGAGATTGGCAGAATGGATTTTAAAAACCTAATAAAACTATATGCTATTTATAGGAGACTCACCTTAAATTCAAAGACGTAAGTAGGTTGAAAGTAAAAGAATGGGAAAAAATATACCATGCAAGTAGTAACCAAAAGGGAGCTGGGGTAACTATATTAATATCAGATAAAATAGACTTTAAGTAAAAAAAAACTGTTATAAGGGATGAAGATGATCATTATATACTGATAAATGGGTCAATTCAACAAGAAGATACAACAATTATGAATATATTTGCACCTAACAGCAGAGCCCAAAAATATGTGAAGCAAATATTGACATAATTGAAGGGAAAAACAGATGGCTCTACATTAATAGTAGGAGATTTAAACAAATCACTTTCATTAATGGATAGAACATCTAAACAGTAGATCAATAAGGAAATGAGTTGAATGATACTCTAAACCAGTTAGACCTAACAAACTTATATAGAAGAGCTCACCCAACAACAAGAAAATACACATTATTTTTTGTGTGCACATGGATCATTCTCCAGGATAGACCATACCCTAGTTGCGAAACAAATCTCAATAAATTAAAACCTATTGAAATAATAGAATGTATCTTCTCCAACCACAACGCAATGAAGCTAGAAGTCAATAACAGTGGGTGAAATAGAAAATTCTCAAATATGTAGAAATAAAATAAAGTATTCTTATACAACCAATGGGTTTAAGTAAAAATCACAAGGAAAATCAGGAAATATCCTGAGATGAATGAAAATGAAAATAAAACATAACAAAACTTATGGGATGCAACAAAGGCAGTGCTGAGAGAGGAAGTTATACTTACATTGAAAAAGAAGAAATATTTAAAAGTAGTGACCTAACGTCAAAACTGGAAGAATTAGAAAAAGAAGAGCAAACCAAACTGAAAACAAGTAGAATGAAGGAAATAACACTGATTAGAGCAGAGAAAAATGAAAAAATGAAATAGAGAATTTAAAAACAAGAGAATCAACATCACTAAATTTGGTTCTTTGAAAAAATCGTTGAAATTGACATACATTTGTTTAGACTGATGAAGGAAGAGAGCGGTCACAACTAAAATTAGAAATGAAAAGGAGGACATTACCACTGACCCCACTGAAATAAAAAGGAGTATAAGAGGATACTATGAGCAACTGTATGCCAACGAATTAGATAACCTAGATAAAATGAATAAATTACTAGAAATATACAAATTATCTATACTGGCTCGAGAAGAAATCTAATATCTCAACAAACCAATAAATAGTAGAGATTGCATCAGTCATCAAAAACCTTACAACAAAGAAAAGTCCAGGATCAGATGTTTGGAGAATTTCACCAAACTTTCCAAGAAGAATTAACACCCATCCTGCTCAAACTCTTCCAAAAAATTGAAGAGAAGGGAACACTCCCTAATACAGTCTATGAGGCCAGTATCATTCTCATATCAAAGCCAGATAAAGATACCAAAAAATAAAGTTATAGACCAACGTATTTTATGAAGATGGAGGCACAAATCCTCAACAAAACACTAGCAAACCAAATCCAGCAGCACATTGAAAGAATTATACACCACGATCAGGTAGGGTATATCCCACGTATGCAAGGGTAGTTTCAACATAAGAAAATCAATTAATGTAACGTACCACATTAACATAATGATGGGAAAAAACCATATGATCTTCTCAATTGACACAGAAAAACTATTTGAGAAAATCCAGTACTCTTCCTTGATAAAAACTTAGAAAACTGGTAATAAAAGGAAACTTCCTCAGCATGATAAAAAGGCATATATGAAAAATCCACAGCTAATATCCTACTTAATGCTGAAAGACTGAAAACTTTTCCTCTAAGACAGCGGATCTTAACCAGGGGTCCATGGACCCCCAAGGGGTCTGTGGAAAGATTTGGGGGGATCCGTGAGCTTGAATTGAAAAAAATCAACTTATTATCTTTATTTTCTCTGACTTCTAAATGAAATCTAGCATTCCCTTCACTTATGAATGTATGTAATAAATAAATTACAGTAGTATTCATTTCACCTGACTGGTAAAGCGGTCCATGGAACAAAAAGGTTAGGAACCCTTGCTCTAAGAACAGGAGCAAGACAATTATTCCCACTGTCACCAATGTTATTCACCATTGTACTGGAAGGTCTACCTGAGCAATTAGGTGTGCAAAAGAAATAAAAAGCATCCAAATTGTAAGGGAGAAAATAAAATTTTCCCTATTTGCAGATGATATGATCACATATACAGAAAATCCTGAAAAATCCACAAAAAAAAGCTCCTAGAGCTAATAAATGAATTCAGCAAAGTGGCAGGGCACAAGGTCAACATCCAAAACTCAAGAGTGTCTCTATACACTAATGATGAACAATAAGAAGAAGAAATCAAGAAAAAATTACCATTTGCAATAGCAAATAAAATAACCAAATATCCAGGAATAAATCTAACCAAGGATATAAAGGACTTGTACACAGAAACTGCAAAACATTGCTAAAAGAAATCAAAGAAGACCTAAATAATGGAAGAGCATTCCATGTTCACAGATTAGAAGACTAAATAGTGTTAAGATGTCAGTCCTACCCAAAACAATTTGCAGATTCAATGCAATACCAATCAAAATTCCAACAACCTTCTTTAAAGATAAATTAAAAAACCAATCATCAAATCAATATCACAATGAGATTCCATTTCACACCCGTTAGAATGGCTACTATTTAAAAAAAAAAAAACAGAAAATAACAACTGTTGGAGAGGATCTAGAGAACTAGGAACACTCATTCATTGCTGGGGGGAAGGAAAATGGTGCAGCCACAGTGGAAGACAGTTTGGCAGTTTCTCAGAAAGTTAAGTGTAATATTATCATATGACCTAGCAATCCCAGTTCTAAGTTTATACCCAAAAGAATTGAAAGCAGGGGCTCAAACAGATATTTGCACACCAGTATTCATAGTGGCATTATTCACAATTGCCAAATAGTGGAATCAACCCAAATGTCCATCAACTGATGAATAAATAAGCAAAATATGGTATATGCACACAGTAGAATATTATTTAGCTGTAAATTGAATGAAGTTTTGATACATGCAACACTGTGGATGAACCTTGAAATCATCATGTTGAATGAAATAAGCCAGACACAAAAGGACAATTATTATGATTGCACTGATATGAAAAAATTAGAAGCAAACTCATAGAGTCAGAATCTAGAATATAGTTTACCAAGGAATGGGGTGTGGGTAGGAAATAGGGATTTAAGCCCTAAAATGTACAGAGTTTCTATTTGGGATGATGGAGAAGTTTTGGTAATGGATGGTGGTGATGGTAGCATAACATTGTGAGCATAATTAATAAGACTGAATCATATATTTGGATGTGGTTAAAATTTTAGTTTGTATATATATTATGAGATTAAAAAAATTTTTTTAATCTATGAAACTACACAACACAGCCAGTGAGCCCTCAGTTAAACAATGGACTATAGTTAATAGTAAAATTGTAAAAATGTGCTTTCATCATTTGTAACAAATGTATCACACCAATGCAAGGTGTTAATAATAGAGTGGTATAAGGGAACCCTGTATTTTATGCTTGATTTTTCTGTAAACCCACAACTTCTCTCATAAAAATAATAATAATATTTTTTAAAAACTTCAATTTGCAAGTAAATGATGGAGCAGGAGGAGGCATACACTGCAGTAGAGCAAAATTGTAACATTTCACAATCTGCCGTGACATTTTCATCACCATTCTGTAATACTCTTTTGTTGAAATTACATGTATTTTGTTCAGGAGAAGAATGAGAGAAGCACTGTTTTCCACAATGAAGTGAAATTGTTTCCTAAGTTGTTCTGGAGAGGGAAAAGAGTGTTTGGAGGTCATGTTTGAAATGGAGGATTTGGGACTCTGTGGATTTTAGTTATCCATGTTTACTCTGCCCTGACTCCAGATAATCAAGTAGTAGATAAAAATAGAAAAAGTGGCTCCTCATAACATATGAAAGTTCAGTCCCTTCTATTTTACAGCAACGGACTATCATTTTCTTTGCATATCTTTGGTTTTATTCTGATTTCTTATGAGAGAGGAAATAAGGAAAACAAAGTATTAACAGCAAGGAATACAAGGTTTCGTTAAATGATGGCCTGAATTAATTCATAGAATCACATTGTTTTATTCTCTGTGGAAAGAAGCTTAAGGTTTGAGTTTTCACAAATAGTTGGCTACTTAGTCATCCTTTTGACATCAGTTTGGTTTGCTTCAGTGATAGTATAATATCCTACATTTGGCTTTAGGACTTCTTAAGTTGAAAACTATTTGCTTCATTGTAACCGGCTATGGGTAAATTGGTGGGATGATAAATATCTTTTTCCATTTTGCTGTTCTACAAGATTACTGTGGAACCATGATTATTGAAGGAGAAGAAGCTCCAATTGCCTACACATTGGATGATACCAAACCTGATGGCAACTATGCTGCCATAATGGGGTAAGGCGCAGTTATGGTGGTGTGGATGCTATTCGGTATTGATAAAGCAACCCTGTACTATTAATAAATGTGCCCCAAACTTCATCAAATGCTGTTTTTTACCCAGTGACACCCTTCTCCAAATCCAGCAGTAGAAAATTTCTTATTGCTTTTTTTTCTTTTAAAATAATACCCTCTAATAGAATAAATATCTACAATTGAGTTAGAATGCCAGTAAAATTGTTATATTAATTTTATGCTTCATATTTCGTGCTGGGGATTGATATATTTAGTTGAGCTATCTTTTTGTGAAAGCATTCTATAAAGACCTGACTTTGGGTGTTTTGCTAAGAGAGCTTTCTTCTCGAGACTATGTGGGCATCAATGGTATTTACATTCTGTGGACTGCTGAGATTTTCCAAGTCCCCCTAGAGAGGAGCCAAAGCCAGCCCCCTCCTCAGCTTGGAAGGGAAGACCAGAACTGATGGAGGATGTCTTGGGGCCAGAACTTGGGCCAGAGAGGTAGTTACCTGAAGCAACCAAAACTGAGTTGAGCTGCAGGATATATACGAGTCTATCTTGGGGAAAGTCAAGGATCAGAACAAGGAGATCAAAGCCAGTCATTAACTTGAAGGCATAGTTGAAGGAATATGTTAAATTCATAGGGCTAGATATGAGAGGCAGATTCTAGAAGTCTGGGTGCTAGGGAGACACCATAGTGAAGGCAGAACCAAAGAATAAGGACTGGGTGAAAATGAGAAGGGCTCAGGCACTGCCTTAAGTGGAGTATTGGAGGCCCAGGCATTACTCCTATCAGCCACCAGCCACTCAGGGTGGTGAGGGGATAGGGTGGGCTGGGGGTCAGTCATAACATTACTAGGCAAGAATTGTGGCCAGCCATCTCTTTTCAGTTCCTGGAACCCCTGAAGCTAGAAGGTGCCCTTCAGTGACAGGAATTTGAGTAACATGTAAATAATGAAACTCTGAACATAAAATAAGCCAGGCCTTTAACCTTGTACACTAGGCATGTGTGTAGCTAGAGGAATGAAGCCAGGATAGAAACAACAATTAATCCCCCCCCCCTTTTCTTCTTGTTTGTATGTTGTAGATTTATCCTTGCCCACAAAGCCAGAAAACTGGCACGTCTTACCAAAGAAGAAAGGTAGGTAAAGAAGTTCCTCTTCTTTCATTCCTTCTTTCACTTTTTCCCTCCCTGCCTGCCTTTCATTTTTCCTTAATGTTTGAATTTACGGATTGCCTAATAATATGTGTATTGCCATTGATACATGTCTATTATGTTCATTATTAGGGTTTTGTTGTAGAAAGGTATAGTGCTGATAACTTAAGAAACACATATTCAAATTAATATTTATTCGGTTTATTGTGCATAAGGCACCATGCTATGAGTTACAGAGAATACAAAAACGGATATGACCCAGGGGCTGAAAGTACACATGGAGAGGGCATAACAAGGTGCACAAATTACTGCATTGCAGGACAGTCTGCAGTACATACTGCATGACTGATGCATAACAATTACTAATTAGAGGGCGAGAGGGACTAATTTTTCTGGAGATGGCCATTTCTTCAGGCAGTTAGTATTTACCACTGCCAATTATTTATTCCCACACCACCACTAATAGCAGATTTACCAACTCAAAGCCTCCTGAATCACATTATGTCTCATTCCCTCTCCCTCCTTAAGTGTGCTACTCCATGACCATTGCCACCTCTATGCTAAGCCAGGGCTATGGAGGTCAGACTGGTCCACTCACTTGCAAATGTCCCCACTAGAATAGAAGATCCATGAAGGTAGGAAGTTTTGTCTGGTGGGTTCACTGCTGGATCTCCAGCACCTGGAGCAGTGCCTGGAACATCATGGGCACTCAATAATGTTTTGTCAATTGAATGAACGAATAATGGTTGCTTTCAATCATATCTGCAAAGTCTACTTCATCGAAGATCATTTGGATGGAGGTCAGGCACTAATTATGATGTAACCATGAGCATCTCTGCTCCTTATTTAGAACAACGGAGCGTTAGGGAAGCCACTTAGGTCAGGGTAAGTCATTTGCAGTCACATGCGTTCACATCTAATATGAGAAGCAAAGAGCATAGTCGTTCTCTCTCTGTCTCTCTCTGTCTCTCTCTGTCTCTCTCTGTCTCTCTCTGTCTCTCTCTCTCTCTCTCTCTCTCTCTCTGTGTGTGTGTGTGTGTGTGTGTGTGTGTGTGTATCTCATAGAGGTACCAAGAGGAAGAGTTATAGCCAGTAGATTACTACTGAGGAGAAAAAGCATCACTTGAAAGGAGTCTTTAACTCATTCAAGCTCTTAGGTGTGAGCTGACATAGGTGTTAACAGCAGGGGAGGAAAATTCTGCACTGGCTTCAGTGCCTCACTTCCTTTCAAGAGGCGTTTCCTCATCAGAGGCCACATCTACTCTCTAATCAGGCTGCCATTTCCTTATTAAAAAGTGACACCTCAGTGAAGCAGGTGTAGCTCAGTGGTTGAGTGCCTGCTTTGCATGCTTGAGGTCCCAGGTTCAATCCCTAGTACCACCTAAAAAAAAAAAAGTGACACAGGGCATCTTGGGGTCTGTGTTTCCTCTCAGTGAAGCAGTCTGATCTTTTAAGAAAGACTCATCTGCAAATATACTTCTTGAAGGATGCAATTAAATGAAGTGTTTGTCATTTTAAAAATTGATTTCTGAAAAGTCTTTGTATATTAAGAAACTTATTTCTTTGTTATATTTGTTGCAAAACTTTTCCCTATTTGTCTTTTGATCATTTCTGTGGCCTATTCATTTTATACTATAGCAAAATTTTAACATTTTATGTAGCAAATTCATGAATTTTTTCATCATGACTTCTGAATGGTCTATCATGCTTAGGAAAGACTCTCTCATTCCCTTAATGGTTTCATCTTTTGTGTGTAAATTTTTTATCCTTCTGGAATATATTTTCTTTATTAATATTTGTGACCATATTGTGTATTAAATTATAGATTTAATACATTTGAAAGAAAACAAAATGCCTGGTTTTAAAAAATTAAAATTAAATGTCATTTGGAAGTAATGGCTCATAGAGTCTCTTTATATGAAGGGCTA
>JAQZBX010081197.1:0-13710 GCA_029593785.1 Cabassous unicinctus | reverse complement strand
ATTGACAAAGCCTGTGCAAGGACTAAGGTGTCCATTATTCTGCCCTTTTGTTATTGTTGCTTTCCTGTCCTGTACTTGGATTATCTTTAATCTGTATTTTCCTTGCAGGACTCTTTTGAAGATATTTGTCCATTTAGTTGCATTCACTTAAGAACTGAAGAATATTGCAATAAGCTCAGAGTGCTACTACTAATCTCATGGACTCTCAAGCAAATGACTGAGAGTAGGTATTAATGGAAATATGAATATTAAACATTATCATGTCTTTTTATTTTTATGCTATTTAAAAATAACCATGCAAACAGAAATTCTAATGTTTTTTCCCTGTATTCCATAGAGTTGACTTATATGTATCCAGGGATAAACACCTCACTCTGAAGATAGGTACTCTAGAAAATCCCATTCTTTTGGCACATAATTGTGTTAGTTTCCAGAAATAACTTCAGTATTCTTGATGGTGTGTATTACTAGTGTGCCTCCTTTTTTCTCTCTCTCTCCAAGCTATTATTGTATGTTTTATTTCCTAGGCCTATACACCTGGTTTTTTACAATTTATTAAACCTTGGCTTTTCAAGAGTAATCAACACATTTATTGAGTCCTGTGGTGCATAATGCACTATGTCAGTGCTTTAAGCAGTTTCTTAAACTTTAACTTGCATTCAAATCACTTGGGGATTTGTCAAAGTGCAGATTGTGATTTAATATGGCTAAGGTAAGGTTTGTGATTCTGCATTTCTCATAAACTCCCAAGGGATGATGACACTGCTAATCTGTGACACATACTTTGAGTTGAAAGGCTGGGATACAAAGATGTGTACAACCTTAAGGGTCTCTACCCTGTTTTCTGCTCTTTGACTGAGAATTAAGAACATTAGCCTATTGTTTTCCAGTGTGTTAATGTCTAATGCCTTTCAGGTATTATATTGAAAATTATGAGATTTTCTGGTGACACAAGCTAAAGGGTATCTCTGGTAGGAGAAATTCTGAAGACTAGGCATATGCTGGAAGTAGGTTATGAGATAGTTTTAAGAGTTGGGACAAATCTACCATTCAGTTACCTGATTAAATACTTGGGAGCTATATACATAGCACAGCTCCAGAGAGCAAACATCTCCTGAATGAGCAGGACTGTGGCCTAATACACAAAGAACAAAGGGTGCAAGAAAAGAGCTCTGTTACGCTAAAAATGGACTCATGAAAGGATTAATCATCAGTGATAAATGTTTGTGATCCCCAAAGAACTGAATGTATTGTGCTATTTTAGGCACATCCTATCCATCACTGCTCACTCATAATATCTATTCATCTATTATGCTGACTGGTAAGGCTCTGCACCTGATGAAGTCGGCTTCATCACTTCCTTGGTTCCGAATTGCCTCAGTGGCTATTGCACCTGTTGCTATCATCATTCAACCTTTCCTTCTCCGTGATTGCCAACACATACAAACACACACACTCACCTCTTCTTTATAAATAATAACCAGATAATTTAAATGCAACTTTATTCTAAAGCAGAAAAGAGAAATATATTGTCATGCCTCTTTCTCTACAGATCTAACTTTAACTGAGTGATTAAAACATCAGCTTTCAAGCCAAATCAACATGGATTACCAACATTGTAAATACACTCATTTAGGACACTTGGGGACTATAAAGAGCTGGTTCCCATCTTACATTCCAGTTGTTCTGATAATACGTAACCTCTTGAAAAGTTTACTATGTACAATTAACGAAATCTTATTCACTTACACCTACAAAAAGAGAATTTCATAGAGAAGGTGACCAAAATGTCTACTGAGAAATTATTATTATTATTATTTTATTTTTAATTTTTAGGAGGCACTGGGGATTGAACCCTGGACCTCGTACATGGGAAGCAGGTGCTCAACCACTTGGGCTACATCCTTTCCCCAAAAATTACTTTTAAATGATGAAATTAAGTAACTGTTTTAGACAATGATGAACAGTTCTCATGGGACATGATATGACTAATTTACAAATGACTTACACAGACAATGTTCCAGGAACAATGTTTCTCAAACTAGGTTCACAAGTTTGCTTCAAGAATATTTTGATTATATAGATAGATGAGAGCCATACACTTGAGGAATTTATATCTGGTATCATGCTTATATAAACTTAACCAACAGTATAATTAAAAATTTTAATTTGTAGCTTTTTAATTTAGGTTTATTTTATTTATTTATTTCTCCCCCTACCCCCATTGTTTGTTCTTGCTGTCTGTTCTCTGTGTCCATTCGTTGTCTGCTCATCTTCTTTTTAGGAGGCACCAGGAACCGAACCCAGGACCTCCCATGTGGGAGGGAGGCACCCAATCACTTGAGCCACCTCTGCTCCCCATTGTTGTGTCTCTCATTGTGTTTCCTTGTTGTGTCTCTTTCGTCGCATTATCTTGTGTCTTCTTGTTGTGTCATCTCACCATGCCAGTCCATTGTGTCATCTCACTGTCTTGCCTGTCTTTTTTAGGAGGCACCGGGAACCGAACCCAGGACCTCCCATGTGGTAGATGAGTGCCCAACTTATTAAGCCACATCTGCTTCCTGATAAATGTGAAAAAGAGGATCACTTGCAGTCGTGGATAGACAAAGAAGCCCCAAGCTACTGAGAGAGCTCCTGGAGGTCAGATGTTCTGTATGCTCTGAATCAGCAGAGCACAGAGGCATGGAAAGAGGCTTCTGATATGCTCGGACCATGGAGTAACTCAAAGCTCCATTCTTGCTATATGCTTGATCACCCACAGCTTTTTCACATGGCAGTGTCAAATGGCAGCTGTCTTTCTCTGTGTGTTTCTGTTCCCAGTTCTCAGTTTATATAAGACCCCAGCAAGAAGGCAGAGACCCACCGTTGGTCATACCTCATTGATGTAGTCCAATCAAAGGTCCTAAAGCAATATAATCAAATGATCTAACCAAAAGGTCCCTTACTGCAATCAAAAGACTACACATCCACAGGAATGGATTAGTTAAAGAACATGATCTTTTTTGGAATTCACAGAAAAAACTTCAAACTGTCACATCAAGGGTGGGGTTAGGGGTGGAGAATGGGGAGTTAATGCTTAATGGGTACAGAGTCTATGTTTGGGGTGATGGAAAAGTTTTGAAAATGGATAATAGGTGGTGGTGACAGTAGCACAACATTGTGAGTAATTAACACCACTGTATTGTATTCTTGAAAGTGGTAAAAATGGGAAATTTTGTTATATATATGTTACCATAATAAAAATTAAAAAAAAAAACAATTAATTAAAACACATGATGAAAGAGCATGAGATGATATACCTGGGATTTGCTCTGAAATAATCCAGAGGGTTGGTTGATAGTCTGTAGAGGTATAGAATGGATAGGCAGAATAATGGCTCCCCAAAGATGTCCACATCATAATCCCTAGGAATTAAGGTTGCAAGTGGAATTAATTTCCTAATCAGCTGACCTAAAATAAGGAAATTATCCTGGATATTCAGGTGGCCCCAATGTCATCACAAGGTTTCTTAAATGTAGAAGAAGGAGGCAGAAGAGTCAGGGTCAGAGTGATTCTATGTGGGAAACATTCAACTGGCCATTGCTGGCTTTGAAGATGAAGAGGGCCACAAACCAAAGAATGTGGGCAACCTCCATAAATTGTAAAAGGCAAGTAAGTAAATGGTTTCTCCCCTAGAGCCTCCAGAAAAGAGCATGGTTCTGCCAACACATTGATTTTAGCCCAATAAGACCCATTTTGGATTTCTGAACTTCCAAAGAGTAAGATAATAAATTTTTGTTTTAAGATATTACTTTGTAAGTTGTGTGTTAAACCATCAACAGAAGTTGGATGATGGTTTAAAGTCATTTTGCCTTTTCTGTCCCTTTGAGTCCAGACTGGCAGTGGTTCTCTTCATACAGATCTTGCAAAATGTGTGTAGGTTTTATATGCAGGAAATAGGGATTCAAGCTGTCAGACAGTAAGACTTTCCAGAGATCTTTCCTGGATAACTGCATTTCCAATCCTGACTTACACTGAAATGACTGACTGGATTCAAGTTCAGTTAAATTCTCACATGGGTGTACTATTCTCTGGGGACTCATTTTCTGGAAACTCAGGATTTCCAAAACTACAATTTCTGGTTTCTTTGTGCCAAGAGTTCAGTTATCAACTTATCCCTTTCATCTCACAATCTGCTATAAGCTGCAAGGAGAAGCCAAGCCACACTTTTTATCTTTAGTTTAGAAGACTCCTCAGCAAAATATCCAAGCTTGTCACTTTCAAATTTTGCCTTCCATCTAACATCAGGAGTCAACTTTGCCAAGTTCTCTGCCCCTTTTAAAGGATCTCTCTTCTTCCAGTTTGCAATGACACAATCATCATTTCTAAGGCCTCATCAGAAGTACCTTGTGCATCTGCATTTTTACTAACAGTCTCTTCAAAGCAATCTAGGCCTTTTCTATCAATCATCTCACAATTCTTCCAGAATATTCCCCTTAACCATTTATAAAACTGTTCAACATTTTTGGTATTTTCATAGCCGCACTCTATGAAAGCACCCTACTCTTCTGGTTCCAATTTCTGTTTTAGTATGCTAAAGGCTGCCAATGCAATATACCAGAAATGGGTTGGCTTTTACAATGGGGATTTATTAACTTATAAGCTTACAGTTCCAAGGTTGAAGAAAAGGTCCAAATCAATGCATCAGGTGAAGCTCTCACCCTGAAGGTCAGCTACTGGTGATCCTGGACTCATGCTATGTGGCAAGGCACACTGACAGCTCTGCCAGTCCCTGTCTTCTCTTCCAGGCCATGTTGCCTTCAGCTTCTGGTTGTTCCATCTGTGGCTTTCTCTCTCAGCCTCTGGGGGCCTCTCTGTCTCTACAGCTTTTTTTTTTCTTTTTTTCTGTATATGCAGCTTTTTATTACTCCGTTTATAAAGGACTCCAATAAAAGGATTAAGAGCTACCCTGGGTCATGTAATCCAATCAGTGATTTAATCAAAAGATCCTACCTACAAAAGGTTTACATGCACAGGAATGGATTAACTTTAAGAACAGTAGTTCTGTGGTCCACCAAAGCTTCAAACTACTACAGTTAGTATGTTGAACATATTCCACATGCTTATTGGCCACTTACATTTCTTCTTTTGTGAAATGTTTATTCAAATATTTTGTCCAGCATCAAAAATTCAAACTCTTTCTGCTGTGTCATTTTCCCTTCGTGGGTGGGGACTCAATGTCCTACTGACATGGCTGAATCAAAACCATAATCATAATTTAATCAAGTAAAAGTGAAACCTCTGAATTTAATACAATCTAATATGTCCAGAGGAACAGACCAGTTTATAAACATAATCCAATGTCTATTTTTAGAATTCATAAACAATATCAAACTGGTACAGTGGCCTTGTCATATATCAATTGGCTGTATATGAGTGGATCTATATGAGAACTCTCGGTTTGGTTCCATTGGTCAGTATGTCTATCCTTGTGCCAATACCATACAGTTTTGACCACTGTATGCTTTCAAGTCAAGTAACGTGATTCCTCCTATTTCATTTTTCTTTTTCAATATGTTTTTGGCTACTTGGGACCACTTGCCCTTCCAAATAAATTTCTTAGTTGGCTTTTCCAGTTCAGTAATAAATGCTGTTATAAGTTTTATTGGGAATGCATTAAATTTGTAAATCAGTTTGGTTTGGACAGACATTTTAACAATATTTAGTCTTCCAATCCATGCACATGGAATATTCTTCCATTTATTTAGATCTTCTTTGATTTCTTTTAAAAATGTTTTGTAGTTTTCTGTGTACAAGTCCTTTACATCTGTATTAGTCAGCCAAAGGGGTGCTAATGTGAAATACCAAAAATGGGTTGGTCTTTATAAAGGGTATTTATTTGGGGTAGAAGTCCAGAGATACCAGGCTATAAAGTGTTAAGTTTCTTCTCTCACCAAAGTCCATTGCCACGTGTTGGAGCAAGACAGCTGCCAACATTTGCCAGGGTTCAGGCTTCTTGGGTTCCTCTCTTCCTGGGGTTGCATTTCTCTCTGGGCTTAGCTCCTCTGGTTCCTCCACAAGGTCAGCTGTAGACTATCAGGTGAATGGCTCACTTCTCTTCTCCTGGGGCCTTCTCACCAACATCAAAACTCCAACATCAAAACTGCTTCTCAAAAACTGCTGCAAATCTGTTCTTTGTGATGCCTTTTATATTTTCTTCCCCCAACCACCAAGGGATGGGGCTCAACGCCCTACTGACATGGCCCAGTCAATGCCCTAATCATAACTTAATCATGCCCAGATTAACAGATCAGTTTCCAAGAATAATCCAATTATATTTTTGGAATTCATAATTACATCAAATTGCTCAACGGCTACAACATCCTTAGTTAAGTGTATTCCTAGATATTTGGTTCTTTTAGTTGCTATTGTAAATGAAATTTTTTTCTTGATTTCATGCCCAGATTGCTCATTATCAGTGTACAGAAATAATACTGATTTTTGCATGTTGATCTTATATCCTGCAACTTTACTGAATTCGTTTATCAGCTTTAGAAGCTTTTTTGTAGATTTTGGGGGGCTTTCTACTTATAACATCATGCCATCTGCAAATAGTTAAATTTTTACTTCCTTTCCAGTTTGGATGCCTTTTATTGCCTAAGTGCTTGAGCAAGTACCTCTAATACAATGTTAAATAAGAGTGGTGACAGTGGGCATCCTTGTCTTATTCCAGATCTTAGAGGGAATGCCTTTAGCATTTCATCATTGAGTATATTAGCTGTGTGTTCCCTCTCCTCTGGGCTATTTGGCACCAGCTAGCCCACCCCTTCACTACCCAATCCTTCTCTCTCTCAGGGTGGGTTTGTGACAGCCAGCCTGATCTGCTCCCCCTTCCCCTCTTCCTGGAGTCATTTCAGTACCAGCTGCTGTATCTCTTTTCCCTGGAACTGGCAGAGATCTTGTCTGCCTGCCCTATCTTGCCTTCCCCCTCTCTTCCCCTGAGCAGAGGGGTGCCAGTTCCCACACCTGTTGCCCCACAGCCCCCCTCCTAAGAGCCTACTGGGCACCAGGACTCACCCTTGGTCACCCAGTGGCTTTCCTCATTCTTGGAGCTTGCTGAGCCCTGGTCTTCCAGCCAAATCACTTCCCCAGCTTCCTTCTTCCTCTGACCCAGCTGGGTGCTAGCTTGCCTGCCCTACCTCCCATGGCTTCCCTTTACCCTGGCCAACTGGGACCCCCACTCTAGCTGCCCTCTCCACTTGTCCCTATGGTCCTGTGGCTTCCCTTCTGCCAGGTAAACCTGCCTACCTTCCAGCACTTTCTGGAGGAGGAGTGCAGCCTGCTTTTCCTTACTCTGCCCTGCAGCAAATCTTTTGAAAGCTTGATTTAATTTTTGCACAAAGACTAATTCTCATTATTCAAATGAATGTGACTTTGATGAGGATAAATTATGCCACATAATGACTGAAAGTAGTAGCAATCCAAGAAACAATTTTGACCTGAGAACTCATTTTATTCTGGAGATGTTTTCAGTAATAACTCACTGTGGTTGTTTGGAACTGTATGTACCCCATCAAAGTATTCTTAAAGTAAATCCATTCCTGTGGGTGTGGACCCACAGTAAGTCAGATCTTAATTTAAGGTGTGACCCACTTCATTCAGGGTAGGTCTTAATCCTTTTACTGGAGTCCTTTATAAATGAGATGAATACAGAGAAAGAGAAAGAAAGAGATAGAGAGAGAGAGGAGAGCCATGGAAGTAAGAAGATAAAAGCCAGGAAACCCAGAGGAGAAGAGAGAGACCAGTAGATGCCACTATGTGCTTTGCCAAATGGCAAAGGATCCAGGATCACCAGCCAATCTTCAAGAAAAAATTATCATCTTGATAATGCCTTTATTTGGATATTTTCATGCCCTCAAAACTGTAAGCTTGTAAGCCAACCCATTGCTGGCATATTGCTTTCAGCAGCCTAGCAAACTAAAACACTCACTCCTGCGCATTTTAAGATAAGTCAAAAGAGTCCTAGGGAAGTCCAATTTTGTACTGAGTTAATTTTATAGTGTCAAGGCAAATCAATTATTAGAAGGACCTTATGAATATCAGATCAGGTTTTTTTTTTAAAAACAATTTATTGAAGTATATCATTCATACATGAACATGCATAAACTATAAGTGTTCAGTAAACATTGTGAACTTACAAAACAAACATGCATAACATCATACAGGGCTTCCACACATCACCCCACCACAAATACTTTGCATTGTTGTGAAACATTTGCTAACAAATTATGAAAGAGCATTGTCAAAGTGTTACTAACTATAGTCTGTGTCTTACTCCCCTATACATTTTTTTAAGGATTTATTTATCTATTTATTTACTTTTATCCATTTTTACCGTGCCCCCCCACCCCGGTTTTTGCTGTTTTTATGTCCATCTGCTGGACAACTCTCTGTGTCCATTTCCTGCCCTCTCTTCTCATCCCTCTCCTCCTGTCTTCACTGGGATTCGATCCTCAGAACCTCCGGTGTGGGAGAGACGCGTCCTACCGCCTGTGCCACCTTAGTTCCTGCATTTTCAGCATGTCTTGTCTTGGCTCACCCTTGTGTCACTCTCCTGTTACGTCATCATCTTGCTGTGTGGCTTGCGGGGCCTGGCGGCTCACCCACTCGCGGGGCTTGACACCGTGCATGGGGTCTGGCGGCTCACCAGCTCACAGGGCCTGGTAGCGCACCCATGCATGAGGCCTGATGGTTCATCTGCTCACAAGGCCTGGCAACACACTTGCGTATGGGGCCTGACTGTGCACCCGTGCACGGGGCCTGGGTGGCTCACCCACGCGTGGGGCCTATTGGCCTACACACCTTCTATATATTTCTTTTTTCCTTTATACCGGGAGTTCCTGGGGATCGGACCCAGGTCCCTCCATATGGGAGACAGATGCCCAACCATTTGAGCCACATCTATCCCCTGCTATAGCTCTTAAGGTTGACCAAAGATACCTAGAGTTGCAGTCTTTTCCCATACAGGATGGTCATATAATAAATTAGACTTAGCTTATCACCAGCATTCTAAAAACCAGACCTAGGGAGAAAAACTAGGTCTGGGGACACATGCATGATTTCTAATATAGTGAATGTTTAGCTTACCCTGATTATCACAAAATCAGGACAGTGAGAATATTCACATCAGAGCACGTTTTTCAATCAATGGATATTTAACAGACATCTCCTTTTTGCTGAGCACTGTGTCAAATTGTGTGAGAAATATAAAAATATCTGCAAGACAGAGAAACTGCAATCATGCTGGAGAAAAATTGCAATTGTTAGGAAAAACTAAATATTAAATTTTGTGGTAATATATGATCCTCAGTTCAATCAAGAGAGAGTCTCTGTGGATTGGAATAATTAATAAAGTCTCACCAAAGGAAAAGACAGCGGGTGGGAGATCAACTGAAGGCTTAACCTTAGTTCTATTCATGGTAGAAAGACAATGAAGCAAAAACAAAACAAAACAAAACAAAAAACATCCATTAGTTATTATAAATAATTTAAAGAATCTAAGGAATGATCTAAATAGGGTCAGCCTAAGCCTTTAGGTCTAGACCAATACAGTTATAGGGTAAGTTTCAAGAGGACCTTATTTCCATTGAGTTTGAGATAATAGGGAAAAGGTGTACAATAGATTAAAATTTGGTCTCTGCTGAGCTATTGTATTAGTTTTCTATTGTTGCACAAATTGTATGGCTTAAGACAACACATATTTATTAACTCACAGTTTCTGTGAGTCAAGCAGGAGTCTGGTCATGATTTAGCTAAATCCTTGGCTCAGGGTCTCAAAGAGTTGCAATCATGATGTTGGCTGGGCTGCATTCTCATCTAGAGGCTCAACTAGGGAAAAATCTTCTTCCAAGCTCATTTAGGTTGTTGGTGAAATTCATATTCTCATGTCTATATGACTGAGGGACTGGTCTCTTATTGGCTATTGGCTTTTGGCTTCCTTCAGATTCCAGAAGCCACCGAGTTCCCTGCCACATGGCCCTTTCCAGAGGGAGTCACAATTTAATAACTTGCTTCTTTAAGGCCAGCAGGTAAATCTTTCCACTCTGCTAGCATCATATGTGTGTCTGTGTATATATTATGGTAGCTATATCCCATCACCTCTGCCCACATTCTATTGCTTAGAAGCAAGTCATGGGTTCCTCCTGCATTCCTGCATTCAAAAAGAGGAAATTAAACAAGAGCATGACTCATTGGATATTACCTTAGGGCACACCCACTATAATGATCAAATATTAAATAATACATCTCTGCCATATTTTATTGTGTTACTAACAACTCAGCACTTTAATTAGTGATCTTAAACAATCTCTTCCTTTTCACTAAACCTCAGGGTTGGGAAACAATTCTCCATGAGTGTTTCATATTTCTGTACATCTTCTGAGCAAAAGCCATTAACTGCTTTTCTTGGGGCTATCTTATAAAAGATATTTGTATAGTTAACATCTCCCTCCAAGGCAAATGACAGATTTGTTCCTTGACCAGGAGGATAAAGATAATTTCTCCCTCTTGGGAAAAAGTTTAGCAGGTTTGCTAGCATCCACCCAATAAGATTGAGGGTTTCCTAAGAGCAGAGTTCCTCAGCTGTACAGAAATCTGCTGTGTGTAGCACTCATCTGGGTCCACTGTCATATTACCCCCATGGGATTTGGGAAGCAATAGGAATCAATGTGAACATGAAGCTCATGTTGACTGCTGTGCTATGAGTAATGAAGTCCTTGGTCTCTGACCCAGGGGTCTTACGTCTTCTGCCAGCATCTACGAAAATGTGGACGGGTTAACATGGTAGTTTGCAGGCAGGGTAAAATCTCAGTCTTTTCACAATTCCTGACCCTCATTTTTCCTGTATGTAATTTAAGAGATTAGGGTGAGATGACATCTAAGGCTCCTTCCTGTCTAATCTATGATATTTTAGGGCTCTAATTGGGTCTGTCATTTTCATCATTGTTATAGAAGAACTTAACCATTTTTGTACTTGACCTCCTTAAAGGGCTCTTAACTAAACACTCCACAATAGTATGGAGATAGTCAAGAATATTTACAACTCCCTTTTGCAAATGAGGACACTAACTTTATTTTAATCTGCTGGTACTGCTAAAGTGGTGCACTGACCATTAGGGAAACAAACCTGTCAGGATGCCATTTTACTATCAGGTGCTCAGCCCTTAGTCCACATTCTTGCTGTTGTTTCTGTTTGTTTATGGCAAAATTATAAAATCCCATCCTCTGGATTTCTTTCTCATATTTAAATATATCACTGAAATATCCCACATCTTATCTTTTGTTCTAACTTTACCTCTTTTAGATTTTAAAATAATAAATTGTCTGTTGTTAATTGGCATTTTAATTAATCTTTTTTTGCTTTGCTTTTTGCTTCCTGAAAAAATGAAGTGAGTTGTCAGGAGATAGGACTTCAATGACCCATGGAACAGGGATGGGAGCCTGAAACAAACATCCTGAAACAAAGCCATACAGGTTGCCAACCTGTGCAGAGAAAGTCAGTTTTCCACAAAGTCAGCAAAAGATCACACAACTGCAAGAGAACTTTGCTGTTTTCTTCAGCTATAATTAAAAACAATACACTCAAAAGTTAATTTCTATTGCAATGCAAACTATATAGAGATTTCATAATCAGTTAATTAATTTTTCTATAGAAAATTCTATTTAGCCTAGCCCTTTAAAATAAAAATTCCAACATGAAAAAGCTAACATTTTAATATGAGAGTTTAGGAGACTCAATATTATTCTGTAAGAGAATGTGTGTGTGCATGTGTGTGTAAGAAAGGTCAATCTAAAGTGGCAATGTGCCCCTACCTCCACCCAGAAGATTGGGCTTTAGGGAAAATGGCATTTATTTGAAGACTTCTCCTCAGCCTCAAATGATATTGATGATGATTATAAAGATAAAGATGAAAAAGATAACAACAGCCACCATAACAGCAAACATTTATTAAGTCCTTAATGTGTATCAGGCATTGTTTTAAGTACTTTACTTGTGTTTAATTTAATCCTCACAACAGTGCTGTGAATTGGATATTACTATTAAACTCATTTTCATGAAACTGTAGAGCAAAGAGTTTATGTAACTTGCCCAAGGTTTAAGCAGCATCAAGATTTTATCCCAGGGATAGATAATGTCATGGACAGGATTTTTTTCAAGTTAGAAGACACAGAAGCGAGAGAAAAAATCAATCACATGTCAAATCAGGATAACTGAACCCAATTCATATTTTGAGAAATATATTGAATGTTCAAACTCATCATTAATTTAGAACAATCAACAAAATAAGAAAAAAGTCTTCAGTTAGAAGAGGGACAGAGGGAGGTGAATGGAGAGTGGCAAAGACCAAGAGCTAGAGACAAGAGGGAATTCTTTGGGATCCCCTCTTTCCTGCCTCTCAGCCTCTCCATCTCTGTTGTATCAGTCTCAGCCACATTAAACATATTGTAGATCTTTCCATGAATCAAAGATCTTTCTCAACTAGAAATTCCTCTGCGATACCATCCCATTTCGCTGCTCCCCTTTTCTACCAAAATTCCCCAAAGAGCTGCCTATGCTCATTATCTCTACTTCCTTGCTTTCTTCTTTTCATCTCACTCCAGACAGGTTTCTTGCCCAACACTCCACAGAAGCTGCCTTTGTCAAAGTCACCAATGATGTCTGTGTTGCTATCTTCAGTGGGTATTTTGGTTCTAATCTAACAAGGCTTCTTAGCATCATTCGACACAGTCGATTCTCTTTTTCTTCACCAAACACATCTCCCTTGCCTTTGTGACATCACACGGATCTGTCTGGGTTCCTTTCTCACTGGCATCTCTTCTCAGTCTCTTTCTCTGGGCTCTCCTCCCACACTTCCTTGAATGTGGAAGCTCCTCTATGTCAGGACCCTCTTACCCTAGCTGAAGTGATCTCATGCAACCACCTGATGATATTTACCTTTTATATTTCAACAAGCCCCTTATTTTTTTTTCCAGCCCAGATCCCTTCTGAGCTTTAGACTCATACATCCAACTGTTTACTAATTTGCCCACTTGGATGCCTCATAGGCATTTCGGCATATCCTGTCAAAGGGGTATCTTATTCTTTCTCCAGACCAACTCCTCCTCTGGTATTTACATTTCATTAAATGGCCTCTCAGTACTCTAGCCAATAACCTGGGAGCCTTCTCCTTGTCTATAATTTCCCAAGATAAATCAATTGCCAGGTCTTATCAATTCTCTGAATATAATATATCCCAAATCAGCTCAATTCTGTCCACTTCCACAATCACCAGACTAGTTTACATCACCAGTCTCTCATGTCAGAATGATTGTAAGAACTTCCTTTCTGACTCACCATGTCCACTCTAACTCCATCTAAGGACATTAATGAAATCATGTCATTCCCTGCGGAAATCTCTTCAATGGTTTCCATTGCACTGAGAATAAAAGGATACCTTAATATGACCTTACCTCACCTAGCCTTTGCCTTCACCCCAACCATATCCTTTGCTACCCTCCTCCACAGTCACTGTGCTACATCTTCCTCTACCTTATTTCACGTACTAGAATATGCAGAGGTATTTCCACTTCTGGCTTTCTCTAAAGCTCTTTCCCCTACCTCGAACATTCTTTACCCCTTTTCAACTGGTTAACTGTTATTTTCCTCCTTCCTTCTTTCCCTTTTCTTTCCCT
>JAQZBX010081196.1:0-13720 GCA_029593785.1 Cabassous unicinctus | reverse complement strand
GAGCACCTTGCAATAAGGCCTCGTCAGCCACCATCTAGGCTCCGGGGGTGTCCCAGCACGGTTCCAAACAGCCCAGCTGCAGCTGGCAGAGAAGCACCGGGAGGGAGGGAGAACCACTGCTGGCCCCGGGGTCATAACTGCCACGAGTGGGCACCACTTCCCCGGGCACGGTGCCCTCCACTCCCTCCCAGAAGCTCTACACGCTGGGGGAAGAGGGACTTCCGACCCCCAGCCGCCCCTCTGCACCAGAGCATCACTGGGAATCCCTTTCCACCTTGGCTGTAATAGGCTTGGACTTCAATTTCATGTTCAATTGCATATTCTTCTAGGTTCTTTCCGTGTTTGGTTTTCTTTTTCTTAATAATTTCCTCATTTTATATTTCTACTTTAGAAGGTTCTCATTCCTTATTGAATGCTACCTTAACCATCTTTGGCATTAAAAGAATGTCATGTAATCAGAGATATAAATGCTTAACCAATATGTAAGACTAGTCCCCAAATTAGCTTAATCACAGGTACAAAGAGTTGGTCTGAGAGAAGTTTGTAGAGATGTTTCCGTATTTCAGTTCCTCATTTCAGTTCATCCTTCTTCCAAGCACCCCAGAGCTGTGCTGCTCTTTCATTTTCCTTTCTCTCTGCCCTCAACTCCGTCTCCAACCCAGCCTTAGCTCAGGGTCAAACTCGTTCTCCTCCTACTCCTTCAAGCCCGACTTGATGACGCCTCAGTGTTCTCACCACTGAATATTCTTTCTCTGGGTTCTTCTTCTTGGAGCAGGGTCAATTCCCCAAAGTGACCCAACTAACAACTTCCGGCCGCTTGCAAAACTCCTCGCTGCGGCAGCCACCGAGTCCAGATCCAACCACCACGTGCCGCAGACGCCTGCTGGACTTACAGTCCCAGGTACTTTCCATTTCAAATCTAAGATGGCAACTCTCAAGGATCAGCTGATTCAGGATCTTCTTAAGGAAGGAAAGACCCCTCAGAATAAGATTACAGCTGTTGGGTTGGTGCTGTTGGCACAGCCTGTGCCATCGGTATCCTGATGAAGGAATTGGCAGACGAACTTGCGCTTATTGATGCCATGGAAGAAAATTGAGGGGAGAGGTGACAGATCTCCAACACGGCACCCTTATCCTTTGAACACCAAAACCTGTCTCTGGCAAAGACTATGGTGTGACTGCAGACTCCAAGCTGGTTATTATCACAGCGGGGGCACGTCAGCAAGAGGGAGAAAGCCATCTTAATTTGGTCCAGCATCATGTGACCATCTTTAAATTCATCATTCCTAGTGTTGTAAAATACAACCTGACCTGCAAGTTGCTTGTTTCCCATCCAGTGACTATCTTGATCTATGTGGCTTGGAAAATAAGTGGCTTTCCCCAAAACTGTGTTATTGGAAGTGGTTGTAATCTGGATTCAGCCCAGTTCCACTACCTAATCGGGGAGAGGCTGGGAGTCCACCCGTCAAGCTGTCAGGGCTGGGTCCTTGGGGGTGCGTGGAGACTCTAGAGTGCCTGTGTGGAGCCACTGGGTGGGGAGAATGCTGCTGGCGCCTCCTTGAAAACTCTGCCCCCTGGTTTAGGCTCTGATGCAGATGAGGAACTGTGGAAAGAGGCTCACAAACAGGTGGTTGACAGTGCTTAGGAGGTGATCAAACTGAAAGGCTACACCTCCTGGGCCATTGGGCTGTCTGTGGCAGATGTGGCAGAAAGTATGATGAAGAATCTTAGGTGGGTACATCCCATTTCCACTGTGATTAAGGGGCTTTATGGAATAAAAGATGACGTCTTCCTTGGGACAGAATGGAATCTCAGACGTTGTCAAGGTGACTCTGACTCCTAAAGAAGAGGCCCATTTGAAGAAGAGTGCAGATACACTTTGGGGGATCCACAAAGAAAGGCAAATTTAAATCTTCTAATGTTGTACCACCTCACTGTTTAGGCTACAACAGGATTTTAGTTGAGGGTTGCACATTCTGTCCTTTTCATCTGACTTGGGATTAAAGCAGTAGTATTAAGATGACCCAGAAGAGCATCAATTTCTTAAAGTTAGACATAAAACCCTGAAGCTATATCCTGATGCTGGAGATGATACCTGTCCTGTGTAGTCCCACACTGGTTAGGATAATGCAGTTCACCTTTGAGGCACCAGTGCCAATGCTGCACGTGCCGCAGTCGCCTTCCAAACCAGAAGAATGCGTGGTACTGTGTGTTACGTACCTCCCGCTTCCTTCACCAACGCCTAGTCCAGCTTCTTCCCCCAGTCAATCATATCCTGAATTCCAATGTGCATATCCAGCATTGCATGTCTTGTGAATAACTGTTCTAAAGGATTTTATTTTGTGTACCAAATGTATCAAAGTAGTGTACAGTGCCATGTAATAATAAAAAAAAAAGATCTACCTATAAATAATGCAACCACCCACCCAAGTGTCATACCATCTAAGACACCAAATAAACCATGACAGTGACCCTCCCGGCTTTCTCAACAGGGACACCCACCGCAGCACAGAGGCCTCACCTCTGCCCCCGCCTCCTCTTCCCAACGGACATCACTCTGCAACCTCCATTTCCCTGAAACCTGCTCTTGGGACACCATCCCTCAGCCAAAGCACACATTGTTTCTCAAGAGTGACAAGAAAAAACCAAACACGCACCACTGACTGTGGCTCTCACTGCAGGTTCTTGGCCCCGTGTAATCCACAGAGGGGTTTCTAATGCCGCTGAAGCACTGCTCATATTTCATAAATGAGGAGCAGAGCACGAGCGCCAGGACCAGGCCTTCTGATTGTGGGCACCAAGGAACCCTCTACTCTGCTGCTGGCTGCTGCCTGCTCAGGGGGGTGCACGGCAGAAGCCTGAGGCAGCTCAGAGCCTTCCCATCTGCCCCTAACATCACCGGGAGAAGCAGCAGCTTCGTTCCCTTATCTAGGGGAACCAGGAGAACCGTTATCTAAAGGCCACCAGGAAATAAAAGGCGGGGTGCCAGGGGAAAAGGGCGGAGAAGGGGAGCGGGAGGGGGAGGAGAGAGCAACTTCCCTGTTTCTCTGAAGGTCTAGAAATACTCTGGTGGGCCGGTGGAGCCTTGAGTCGGCTGCGGTCGAGCCCCAAGCCCCGCTGCCGGGTGGGGTTGAGCTATCAGGGACATGGACTGGCCCCTCAAGGTCAGAACCTGTCTGCACAGAGGAAAGCCGGGGTGAAGTCGGTCCGAGGCCTCCCCTCGGCTCCGTGGACGGCAGGTCGGGAAGCCGTGCCCTTCCCCGCGGGAGCTCCGTCAGGTGGTAAGTCATCAGTCACATCCACATTGACATTTAGGCTGGTTTCACTTTTGCAAACATTTGTTTACATCCTCTGAGAGAAGAACTAAGGCCTCTCTTCCTGTCACAGGAAGCTGTTTCAGTGGGTAAGTGAACTTTTTAAACGTGGAAATTATGACCTATTCAATTTATTGAAATTAATCACGGTATTTGGTTCCGTTTAATTGTGTATTTCCTGACATAGTCTTTAAGTGAGCAAGTCCTGTAAAGACAGTGCAGTGCTTACTTTTTATCCCCCCTGCTAGCTGGCGTTCTGCTAGGCTCATAAGTGTGCTTAAGGGATAGTTCAGTTATATGAGCTGCTCCCAGAGAAACGTTTATTTTTAATCTTCTTTTTTTTTTTCCTGAGGTACCAGGCCGGGGATTGAATTGCACCTCGTATGTGGGAAGCCGACACTCAACCACTGAGTCACATCAGCTCCCCTGAGTTGGTTTCTTCATTTTTTTTGCTTGTTGTTTTTGTTTTGTTCTTAGGAGGCACCGGGGACTGAACCCGGAACCTTCCGTGTAGGAAGCAGGCGCTCAACCACTAAAGCCACATCTGCTCCCCTATTTTTAATCTTCTGAGATAGAAATCTGCTCTGGCTAAAATTAAGCACCAGAAAAGGAAAGGGAACGCAGCTGCATCGGGGGGAAATAGCGTTTCCTCCACCCACAGGACAGCCTCAGCATGGATAATGGCACGTCGACGCCAGGGGACTACGACGTCTTCATTGACGGCGATCTGCAGAACGACCGAGAACCGTGCGAGGAGTACGACGCCAGGCTTCTCTCCGCCCTGCTGCTGCCGCCGCTGTATTCCCTGGTGTTCCTGGCTGGCTTTCTGGGCAATGTCTTGGCAGTGCTTTTCCTGGTCAAATACAAAGGACTCAAACATTTGGAAAATATCTATCTCCTGAACTTGGCCGTTTCTAATCTGCTTTTCTTGCTCATCCTGCCAGTCTGGGCTCACAGTGCTTCCCGTGGGGGGCTCCTCGGCGACCCCACGTGCAAGGTGCTGGTGGGCGTCTACTCCATCAGTTTATACAGCGAGGCCCTGTTCGGCGTCCTCCTGAGCGCGCGCGTTTTCCTCCAGGAGCGCAGCTGGCGCCCGGGGGCCAGGACGGCTCGCCGCGGCCTTGCCGCCAGCGCCGCGGTGTGGACGGCCGTCTCTGCGCTCGCTTTGGCCGAGCTCACGCTTTACAAGCCTCCCCAGGGGGGCCAGGAAAACAGGTGCGCGCTTAGCAGACCTCATCTTCTGCCCACGGATGGGACGTTCTGGAAGTATTACCTGACCTTGAAGATGAACATTTTGGGGCTGCTTTTGCCCCTGTTTGTGCTGGCGTTTGGCTCAGTGCTCAAGGCGAAAACGCTAAGGTCCAGGGAAAGCAGGTGCTGCCTGGTCAGGCTCGCCTTTGCCGTGATGGCTGTCTTCCTTCTGATGTGGGCGCCCTACAATATCGCGCTTTTCCTGTCTACGTTCAAAGAGCACTTCTCCCTGCACAGCTGCAAAGGCAGCTACCGCCTGGACAGAGCCACTCAGATAACGAGAATCGTCGCCGCCAGCCACTGCTGCGTCAACCCCCTCCTCTGCGTGTCTCTTGACAAGGCATTTAGGAAACACCTCTGCCGCCTTTTCCACCTGTGCGGTGACGCCCCTGCGCAGCCCCGCCAGGAATCTGGCCGAGACCAGGCCATGAGCATGTAGGCGAGCTTCCTTCCAAGGCGGGAGAAATAAACAGTGGTTTGCGCCGTTGCGTCGCTGTGTGCTGTTTTGTATACAGTTGTGTATGAAATAAGATACAGGCAGAAAAGGGGGCGCTTTGGATTGCCTCCGGCCCTGGCTGTGCTCCTTCCGAATGTGGAATGTGGGCGCCTTCCCTCTCACCGTGTGTCCGTGCTGTGGGTGGGTCTCGTTTCCCTGGGGAAGAAACGAAGGCTCCGAATCTGCCTCTGAAATCCGTCTGAGATGGTACACTCAGCAGGTGGCCAGACCGGGACCAGATGACACCAGGTGTCATCTGCCCCAGGGCCTAAACTTTGCCCAGCACGCCAAACTGCCTCAAATTGGGCAACAAATGACACGAGATAAATAGTGGGTTTTAAAATCAATTTGGCCCCATTCCAAATTACAAACAACCCATTCATATGGAAGTGATTTTTCAGACACACTTTCTTGCAGATAGCCAGGACTGGCCAGCAGGAGGCTATGGGAAAACAAAGAGATGAGGTGGCTCGCTCTGAGAAAGGTCTCCGAGTTCTCTGGGTTACTCTCCTTACACCCAAGACATCCAAATGCCCCAAACCTGTGAGCCGCCCAAATTTCTGGTATTTCCTCCTACTTTATCACGAAGACCGTGGAATTCTAGGAAATTTAACAATAATAAATGTGAAATTGTGTTTAGGAAATGTTTAACACAATGCACGCTTTGTGCTTTTTAATGTAACGTATACATCAGGCCTCAGCAGCCTGTGACCACAAAATGATTCCCATTTCCTGTCTGTAGCTGAATTACTAGAGCACAGGCTCCCACCTGCCGTGTGAGCTGGAAGCCGGTTCTTCACACAGGGCCACCTCCCTTTGTGCCTCCCAGATCTGTAGCGGTGGCTCCTCTGCGGGCCGAGGCCTCCGTGCCACCACCGCCGTGCTGCCCAGGGCTCAGGGCCGAGACCTGCAGACACCGGCCTCGGCTGGCTGCCCCCTCCCACTGGCTGACCCCGAAGGGAACTGGAAACTCGGCTCTGAGGTTGCTTAAGACATAACCTGCTGGCGCCCCTGCCATGGCCAAGGTCACCCGCCCACACTGCTCCCCTCCTGGCAACAGAGGTATTTTCAGGATGATGCACCTCAGGGGAACACAGCGAGGTGCCTATCCGTCTTTCACAGGAGGCGCCTTCTTTCCTACCTAAACTGTAGGGATGCACACAGATACACAGGGGCATTTACCCAGCGGCTAACCACATCGAAAGCCCAAGTCTTTGCCAGACTTAAAGAAATATATATCCTCTACTTTCTTTCTCAGAGACAGTGCATGGAAATTTGTTTTATCCTGATGAAATGAAGTAGGAAAAACAAATCTTTCTTGGCATCACAACTGCCCGTGTGCCACCCACGTTAGACGTATCTGGGTGGTGAGGCAGAGCCTCGAGGGCACGCGTGGGAAAGAGATGGCTCTGAATCTTCTCACATGGCGGTGGCTCTCGAGTGCCAGCAACATCACAACGCCAGTGCTGAAACATGGGTTGTCAGGCTTCTGACCCAGCAGGTCTGGGGTGGGACCCAAGAAGTTGCATGTCTAACAAATTCCCGGGGTATGGTGCTGCCGGCTCAGGATCCGCACTCAGAACCGCTGGCTACCAGGTTTTGTTTTCTCTGAGTACAGCACAGAATTTAGAACCAGGACTAAACTGCTCAGGAAAGTAGAAAGGATTGGGGAGCCGGGGTGGGGAGTGCGGTGGAGAGAGGATAGACAGGTAGCTGTCAGCGGGAGAGGAATCTGGGGGAAAGGAATGACATGGCTTGGGTTTAAGTTTTGCTGAGTCTGCGTGTGAAACCTCCGCTCTGCCCCGTGTGACTCCCTGAGGCCTGGTGGCTGCACCTGCTCTTTGGCTGCGTGTGGTCGAGCAGCAGCTCTGGCCTCAGGGTGGAGGGAGTGCAGAGGCAGCAGGGTCGGCCAAGGAGTCGCTCAGGGGCCCTTCCCTTCTATACCAAAGTGAGCACGAGTCCCCTCCTAAAAGCAGTGTTTCTAGCTTCTAAAAGGCTGAGGAGCACCTAGAATGCTCACGCAGGGTGGCGGTTATGAAAAATGGTACAGGTTAAACAGCGACCCGCCAGCCATTCCACAGCTAAGTATTCATCCAAGAGAAATGAAACAAAGACTTGTACGTGGATGTTCACAGCAGCCTTATTAGCAATAGCTCCAAACCAAAAACAGCCCAAAGGGCCTTCAGCAGGTGAGTGGATAAACACACCACGGTATATCCATAAATGTAATACTCAGCCATAAAAATGTGCCATTAATCTAAATTGATGATTTTATGTTACATGAATCCTGAAGATTTTTATAGAAAAAAATCATTTAAAATTCATTTTGCCACCAGTACTGCAAATGAAAATATGAAGACATAGCAGAAGGTGCTGAAAATAATCTATGCTTAATAGATTTAATGTTGTCAGCCATATCTTATTTTGAGAGCTTAGTCTGTTAGTGGAAAAAACAAAAGCAAAAGGTTGTTTGTAAATCTTTGGAAATGAATGGAAATGGTGAGAGCACATCATGGTGTCTGTGACCAGCAGAGCTGTTATATGGGTGTGACAGAGGTTAAAAGGGAAAGTCCAAGGACATGGGTATTCCTAGAAGGAAAGCTAAAAAGTATACCCTGGGACTGTATGACACAGTGAAACCTCATGTGAAATATGAATATGGGTGATATTGCATACTTAAGATTGTTTTTACAAGATATAAACACAAATAAAGTAGAGAGACAGAAACAGGATGGCAGCTATGTACGGCAGGGGAAGCATACAGAGATTGCATGGGTTTTTTGTCTTTTTTTAAAATTATTATTGAAATAATGAAAATGCTCTAATAATGATTGAAGTGATGAATGCACAGCTATGTGATTATATACTTTGTACACTTTGGATGGATTTATGCTTTATTAATATATATCAATAAAATTGATTTGTTAAAAAAAATGTTAAGGATATTCATAGAAATTTGAAGGACTTCGTGTAAGATTTCAAGAACTTATTTCAAAATGTTTCAATGTGATCGTTCTTATGCATGAGATTTTTATACTTCTACATCAAATACAAAGTAAAGTATACACAATTTGGATGAAAAAACAAAAGCAAACTGAAATATCTTAGGTAACCTCAACTCTGAGGAGGTGTCACTTCTGCCCTTCACAGGGCAGACATAACTGCCGACACGCAGTTTTATTTCTGACTCTCAGTTGAGTTCCACTGATTTACATGCCGATCCTTATGCCAGCACCACACACTTTGATTACAACTGCTTTGAAGAAAGTTTTGGAATCGGAAAGTCTGAGACCTCCAACTTTGTACTTCTTTTTCAAGATCGGTTTGGCTTTTCGGAGTTCCTTGTGAAATTCAAATTTAACTGGGCATCCTGTGTTTTTATTTTTTAATCTGGCAACCTTAATCTTGACGGCATTTACTCATTTTCTAAAATAAATGTCTTTTGACAGTCACGACTGGAACAAAGATAAATGACCCGAGGATGCCTTATTAGAGGCGGTGAAGACGAGGGCAGCCCTGACCAAGCCTTCCTCTCCTTCTGTCCTCTACCAAGTGCTTTCATAGGCATCTTACCTAAACCTCATGACAGCCCTTCAGAGGAAATTATCATCATTCTCATCTACAAGTGTGGAAACCGAGGCTTGTTTTATTCGAGGTCAAAGCCAGGGCTCTTTCCACATGGCATGGTGCGGCCGCGTGGGACCTCCTTCCACCTGTAGGCCCTGTCTGTAGAGTGGGTGCCCGTGCAGCATCGCACTAGATTTTCCCAGTAGTCCAACCAGCTGGCGGGAGGCAGGTTATGAGCACTGCCTCCCTCTGAACCCATTTATAGACACTTGTCCAAAGGACCATCCTTGGCACATCTTCCACAAGAAGAGCTTTGATCCATGTTTTCAGATTCCACATTCCCTGATTTTTCCAGAGGCAGGGCCTTTAGTCATGAGCAGATGGGTGAGTCTCTTCCTTGGAGGCCCCCTGCCAGGCCTGCGTGGGAGTGGGAAGGGTTGTCTCTCACTTCCAGCAGGGCTGGAAGTAAGCCATAAGGACTTCCGGCACCTCAGTTTTCCCGTGTGTAAACTAGGCGCGACGCTGCTGTGCGGTGAGGCGACTGGCTGAGCGGGCACAGCCCTTTCACTGGCTCCCGCCTCAGACTCTGCCTACGCCCTGTGATGCCCGATTTCAGTTCTCCCAGGGCGCCGTCCTCTCCACAGCGGCTTCCTGCTACAGCTCCAGGTAAACAACTAGTACATTGGGGAAAAGGAACTGGTGCCTTTGAAGGGAGGAGCGGGGACAGCTAGATCTTCCCACTACAACCAAATGAGGTCTCTCGTTTGACTCCACCTCACAGACGCCTCAGCAGGTTGTTCTACTGAATCTGTGGGCAACTTTGACTCGAGTGGGCTGGCGAGCCCTGTGGCTCTAACCTGTGCCCTGCAGCATCACTTCACCAGTAATAAAGGCGATTTTGTTTATCTTTCTGCACTTGTATCTTAATTGGTTCTGAGAGGGCCAGGGGCATGGAGAGCCCCTGTTGGGGATTGAATTGTGTACCCCAGAAACAATATGGTCTTACTCTTCACCCATTCCTGTGGCTGTGAACTCACTGTAAATAGAACCTTTTGGTGAGGTTACTTTTAGTCCAGGTGTGGCCACCTGAACCAGGACAGGTCTTAATCCCAGTAGCTGGAGGACTTAGATGCTGTGGGAGCAGCCGGGTGCTGGAGGTCCAGGGAAGCCGGAAGGAAAAGGAGGTGACACCGCTGTGTGCACTGCCAAGTGATGGCACTCCCAGGACCAAGGAACCCAGCAGCCACCCCAGAACGCCATGGTCTTCAGAGAGAAAGCATCGCCTTGCTGAGGCCTGGGTTTTGGACTTCTCCAAGCCTCAAAACCATGAGCCAATAAAGGCCTGTTTTTTGAGCCAACTCATTGTATGCTATTTGTTTCTGCAGCCATGAAAATAAAAGAGCCCCCTTAGCCCCCAAATAGTTATTTTTGTCTCAGTGGTATATTAACTCCCAACCAGACAGCTAAATTATTTCATTTTTCTTTGCCTTGGCCCAAAGGGAATAAAACTGAGGGGACACTCCACTTCCGGTAGTTCTCTGCCAAGACTGGCACCAAACCACACTTGGCTGAAATGTGGACAAACCCTCCATCCAAGCTCATAGCTTCAGCTTCTCCTTTTTAAAGGAAAGAAAGAAATCACTAGCACCACAGAGAGGCTGTCTCCTGGCCTGCCCACCCACAGAGGTCTCTAACTCATTGGCTTCACATCACACGTCCTCACTATTACCCAAATCGCGGCTTGTCCAAAGCTCCTGCCACAAAGCACAGTGTATTTAGAAAAGAAAATGTCCTCTTGCTTATACGCAAAAACTCAGCCATCCATCACAAACTGGACCTTGTTGACCCAGTAGCAGGCGGCCCAGCCTCAGCCCTGCTACCTGGACAGCCCTGTGTCCTCTCCCGAGACTTAGGCCAAGTCCTGACATGGCCTCACCACACTCTCATGTGACCACGTCACCACTCAATTCTGCACATAGAGAGAATCTGTTTAACCTGTGCCTACAGGATGGAATTCAAATCTAGTCCCCTAATTCCATTAGCACTGTACCCACAGCCCCACACAACAAAGGTTTTTAATAAATTATTGACTTCTCTGATGAAATAACCAATTAACAAACTACTACTGTTTCAATTAACTAATTTCTCTTCCAACAAAGAATATATACTTGTCGTCATAGACAAGCTAAGCGAGCTCTTCCCTCCCAAGCTGGCATCTCCCCTTCTAGAAAGCCACCCTAAAAGAGTAGGAACTATCAGAGCAAAGGCGTGCTGAGCCCCAACCGTTCCCCAGGCCCTGTCGTAAGCCTGGTAAGGTGATTACCTCATTTATTCCTCACAAAACCCAACGGGGTATGTGCTGAAGTCTCCCCCCTTTTACAATTAGTAAACTGAAGCACGGAAAGCTTAACTAATTTGTCCAAGAAGCTGGTGTCGCTGAGACTTAAACTTAGCTGTTTAATTCCTCAGCTTCTGCAGTTAACCGTGAGCTGTGCCTCGACGTGTCACCTCTAAAGCGGGATTTCACAGCATCCCCTGCTTCAGGTTACCGTGGTGATGGACTGCTGAGTGCATGTTGAGCCTCATAAACCCGCCCGTCCCTGGGGAGCACTGCGGAAATATGGGTTATCATGGATATTAAAAATGGACTCAGAAATACTGATAGCAATAGACACAGGTTCAATCCCATGTTAGCAGTAAGAGCAGAGCAGCTGGGAACAATTTACATATAGGAATTTAGAAACTGTCAATCAAACTGAGGCCTAAATACTTGACAGAATATCAGCTCTAGACCTTGGTGCATTGAATTCTGTGAATGGCATATTCGTGCAGTTATAGAACATTACGCAGCCTACATTTCCATGGAAGTCTCATTGCCTTGGAGAGTGTGCCGACCTAGCTCCACATTTAAGTACTACAGAGAAGAGGAATCCAGGGGGCGTCGCAGGCTTCTCGCTGTATGCCCGGCAGTGCCGTGAGCACTGACATAGGTCAGCCCTTACATCGACACACCTGTTTAAAGAGGGAGGCCACACCTGAGGGGCTGGTCCCAGGGAGGTTTACCAAAGTGAGAGTCTCCTATGTTGGTCAATGTTTCGGTCCTGTATTTATATTTACTTTTTTCTGATCTTAAAAATATTATCTGCTCCTAGAGAGATAGAAAGTAAAGAGCAGCAGGCCTCCAGAATTCAGAGATCCCATGAGGATGCTTGCCGAGGGAAGCTGCCCTACCTGGCTTCCCTTACTTTTCTCGAGGAGCAGGTAATGCTTTCATGGTCAGAAAAAATGCATCTACCTCCTCCAGGACTGCACAGGCTCACCGCTTCCACCACCCTGCCTGGCCCCGACTGCAAGGAGGGTCACCCTACTTCCCGCTCCTGGGCAGATGCCCTCGGGGATCCCTCCAGAGCACACAGGGCAGGGGGGCTCTTGTCGGAGCCCCAGGATGGGTCTGGGGGCTGCCTCAGCACGGACCCCCTCTGGGCAGTGGGGCCAGTGCTCCGTTCCCATCACACACCCAGAGCACGAGCTGTGCCCTTCCCTCCTGCCTCACCTCCTCTGGTGCCCCCTCCCCAGGAAGCCCCTGCCAACAACCGCCCAGCTCGTGACTTTGGGGTGTCCCCTCACAGGAGCGGATTCTCCCATTCGGAGATGGAAGGAACCCCAGCGTGTAACCTGGTTCTTCTCCGGGCAGCCACCTGCTCTCTCCCCCTCACCCAATCAGACGCTCTGCCCCTCCGCTCAGCACGCGAGCCCACACCTAAGGGCGGCTGGCGCCCCGTGGGTGGCATTCAGGCCGTGTTGGCTGACAAAATGGGGGAAATAAAGGGTCAGGAAGCGGGGGTGGGGGTGGGGGCCTGGGAGGGAGCGCGGGGATCCAGAGGAAGGCAGGAGCCGGGTTAAACCCCCAGTGACAGACCCACCAGCCCCCAGCCTCAGGTCGGGGTGCACTAGTGAGTTCAGGCTACACTCGCAGGGCAGATGGCCACTGGGTGGTGCTGCCCGGTCAGCACGGAGGAGCCAGCACCCCTGCTCCTTCAGAGCTGCAGTCCCAGGGGCTGCGAAGCCTTCTCCCCACCTCGTAATCCAGGCTCTGTGAGTGCCCTTGGGCTGCTCAGGCAGAGTCGGGACGGCGCCCGGGCCCCTGGGAAGCCTCGAAGGCCGGCCTGACCCCCCACTTGGCTGCCTCGGCTCCCAGGCCCTCCTCAGAAGCCACGTGGCACTGAAGCAGGGGGCTTCTCTGGGCTGCAGGGTCTTCCCAGGAGAAGAGCCAAAAATGTCCTGTTCAACGATCAGAGAATGATATAAATCAGCAGTGAAAAGGGGAGGCTGGCCTAGAGGGATAAAGAGGAAACAAACCCACAGCCAGACTAGGAGCTGGGAAAGGGAGTGTCTGAGCGCCTGGGAGCAAAGGCCCCGAAGCCGCTGTGTCAAGCAGTGCTCTCCTGTCTCTCCCCAGGGCTGCTTTACTCAAAGCCCAGCCGCTTTTGGGGAGGGGGGCCTGCCAGGGCTGCCCCTCCAACCCCCAGGAAGGCAACCAGCCCCCTGCTCCCCAGGGGCATTGGAGGCTGCTTCACCCCTGGCCATGTGCATGCCCCAGGCAGAGGTGGGCGGTGGTCTTGTCTCCTACCCAGCGCCACACCACCTGAGCCTGGGGGTCAGGAGTCCTGGGGCTCCGCAACTCCGCTCCTCACCCACCAGAGCCCCTGACCTCATGTTCTCAGAGTCTTACAGGGCCCCTGCAGGAAATGGCACCTGCCTCCCTCCCTGGTACCCCACACACTTCCTTGGGGTGCACATAGCTTGCTATCCAGGACATGGGAATCCTCCTCAGCGACCCCCTGCATTCAGGGCCCCCAGCCTCCTCAGAGGTCAAGGTTCAGTTCCCCAAGGATGTGCAGGTTCCCTCTGGTGATAAATCGTAGGTGTACTCACTGTGTCCCCCACACTCATGACCTGGAGGAGTTGGGGTGATGGTGACGCAGGCTAGATAGGAAGTCAATAGATGGATCTGGAACCTGGCAAGAAGTCCACGTGGATATCAATATCCCCAAGACGGCTGCTGGGAGGCCCTCATGAATGAGCTGTCCTC
>JAQZBX010081195.1:0-13709 GCA_029593785.1 Cabassous unicinctus | reverse complement strand
TGTTTCCTAATTGTATCATACCACTGTCTTCTCGCCTCCATGGTTTCTGAAGAGAAATCTGCACTAAGTCTTACTGGACATCCCTTGTATGTGATTGTTTGCTTCTCTCTTGCTGCTCTGAGAATTTTCTCTTTGACATTTGACATTCTGAGTAGTATGTGTCTTGGCATAGATCTATTTGGATTTATTCTGATTGGGATACGGTATGCTTCTTGGACATGTAAGTTCATTTCTTTCGTGAGAGTTGGGAAATTTTCAGCTATTATTTCCTCAAATACTCTTTTCTGCCCCTTTTCCCTTCTCTTTCTCTTCTGGAACTCCCATGACATGTATGTTGTTACGTTTTATGTTGTCATTCAACTCTCTGAGGCCCTGCTCAATTTTTTCCATTCTTTTCTCTCTCTGTTCTTTTCTCTCTTCAACTTTAGCTGTTCTGTCTTCGGTATCATTTACTTTTTCTTCTGTCATTTCGAGTCTGCTGTTGTATGCCTCAGATGTGTTTTTGACCTCACCTATTGTGTCTTTCATTCCCATGAACTCCGTTACTATTCTGTTCAGGATTTCAAATTCTTTGCATTCGCTCAGTGTCTTCTTGATGTCATTTATCTCTTTAACTGTATTGTCTTTCATCTCATTAATTTGATTTTGGAAATTTGTGCTTATCTCGCTGATTAGTTCTCTCAAATTCTGCATCTCTTCTGGGACTTTGATGTATTCCTTTTCTTGGGCCATGTCTTCTATTTTCTTAGTATGGCTCGTAATTTTTTGCTGGTGTTTAGGCATCTGGTTAGGATGTAGTTTACTCAGATGCTCAATCTCTTTCTCTTTTATAGGGATTCGGTAGCAGGAGGCTGTGAGTTACCACAGCTCTTTGATTTTTGGCTTGACCTGGATTGTTAGGATTGTCCTTCTAGTTGCTCAAAACTGGGCACTGGACCCAGTAATTGGTTGTAGAGTCACTTTCTAGGGCCTTGGGCAGGGAGACTATAGAGACCAGGAGAAGCCTCTCCTACTTATTTTTAGTTTTCTTATGTGCACTTCCTTGGTCTGCCAGAGATGGCGCTCTTTGGCAGCTTTCAATTCAATGCCTGGTTGTAGTGTATTTGTTGTGACACAGACCAGATCAATGTGATAGAGCTTCCTGTCTGGGGGCTAAGGGCCTTGTAATTCAAACTTTCTGAGACAGTTCTCCAGTCTTCTCTGGCAGCTCCCTCCCTTTTCCCAGCTAGGATATATTTCCACTTCTGAGTGTCCTCAACAATCAGTACCTGTTAGTAGAGGAGGAGATTGGGAGGTTTGTATATCTTTAGGCCCTTGCAAGCTCCAAGGCAAACAATGGCACAGCCCCACCCGGCCTGGAAGGGCTCTTGGGACAGGGCAGACCAAATCTGTGAGTCAAAAGCCAAGTCAGCCCCAGGCTCTCTCTCCCCTCTCCTGTGGAGTCCTCAACAATTAGGCCAGGCTAGAAGAGAGGGAGATTGCCAGGGTTGGATTTCTCCAGTCCTTCGTAGGCTCCCAGGGCAAACCACCTTGTGGAAGGGTCCGTGGGGCTTGCAGCCCAAATTTGCAGGTCAGACCCTGAGTCAGCCTTAGGCTGTGTCCCTCTCTCTCCCCTTTCCTGGAGTGGTAGATCCCTGGAGCCCCCTTTGTCTGTAGTCGCAGGCCCAGAGTGTGGGGAGGGTTCCAGCAGCGGCAGCCGCTGCTGGTTCCAACTCACGGTTCTGTCGTCACGATTTCCCTCTTTTGTCCCTCTCTCCTCTGGGTGGTGTGCAGCCTTCACCTGCTGTCCTAAACCCTAGAAGATCTTTTTTGGGGCTGTTTCAGCCTGTCCTCTAGCTATTTTTCTGGAGAAGAGATTCCCGTGTCTTACTAGTCCGCCAACCTCCCGGAACTCCGGGTGGTGGATTCTTAAAGGAGATAAGAGGAGGACTGAGTTGGACTACTGATATTTAATGTATGTAGAAGTTTTAATTAGCTTTACTGTAAAAGTGTGGAAATGTACAGAGTTGATGGTAACGCATATTGAGTAACAGCTGGTTTATAAATGGGGATGTGGCTAAAAATGTTAGTCTAGGGATGTAAATGCCAGTTGAAAGAAAGCTAGAGAATAATCTAGGAACTGAATAGCACAGTAAACCCAGAGGTGGATGAGAATAGTGGTTGATGGTACAGATGCAAGAGTGTCCTTTGTGAGCTAGAGCACATGTACATCAGTATTGTAGGGTGGTGGGAATTTGGTGAAGCATGGGGAAAAATACAACTGGAGTGACCTATGGAGTATGATTAACAGTAATAATGTAATATTCTTGCATCTATGCCAAAGATGTACTGTGTTGATAATGTGGGAATATGGAAAATGTGTACCAAGTGTATGCTGTGGAACTGGTAATAATCAGATGATATTATCTCATAGTCTGTAACAAATGTTCCACGACGGTGTGTTGTGTTGATAGAGGGGTGTTGTTTGGGAATTCTACACATGTGCATGATTGTTTAGTAAGTTTATAATTTTTGTCATAAAAATATACTTAAATAATAATAATAGGGTGGGTTGGGGGAAAAATACACCAAATGTAAGATAAGGACTGTAATTAGTAGTAAGATTTTGACAATATTCTTTCATAATGTGAAAAAATGTCTCATGACAATGCATAGTGTTGGTGGAGGGCTCACGTATGGGACCCCTGTTTGAAGTTATGAACGTTTGCTTTGTAAGTTCACAGTTTTTACTATACATTTATTGTTTATGTATGTTCATGTATAAATGATATAAATAATAATAATGATAATATGTTGGTGTATTAGTCAGCCAAAGGGGTGCTAATGTGAAATACCAAAAATGGGTTGGTCTTTATAAAGGGTATTTATTTGGGGTAGAAGTCCACAGTTACCAGGCCATAAAGCGTTCAGTTTCTTCTCTCACCACAGTCCATAGTCACATGTTAGAGCAAGACAGCTGCCGGCGTTTGCCAGGGTTCAGGCTTCTGGGGTTCCTCTCTTCCCGGGGCTGCATTTCTCTCCGGGCTTAGCTCCTGTTTCCTCCACAAGGTCAGCTGTAGATGATCAGGCAAATGGCTTGCTTCTCTTCTCCTGGGGCCTTCTTTCCAACATCAAAACTGCTTCTCAAAAGACTGCTGCAACTCTGTTCTTGGCCTTGCCTTTTATATTCAATTCCCCACCCACCAGGGGGTGGGGCTCAACGCCCTACTGACTGACATGGCCCAGTCAACGCCCTAATCATAATTCAATCATGCCCAGATTAACAGATCAGATTACAGGCATAATCCAATTATATTTTTGGAATTCATAATTACATCAAATTCCCCAACGGTTACAGTTGGGTTGGGGGAAAATACTTTGGTTACTAGTAATATTTTGAGGATGTTCTTTAATCATTATTTAAAAATGTTTTACAACAATGCAGGGTATTGGTGGTATGGTGAGTTATGAGAGCCCTGTATGATATTATGTATGTTTGTTTTGTAATTTCACAACTATTACTATACACTTATTGTTTATGTATGTTCGTGTATGAGTGATGTATTTCAATAAATTTTTAAAAAATTGCCCAACAAAGAAAAGTCCAGGATCAGAAGGCTTACAGGTGAATTCTACCAAGCATTTCAAGAAGAATTAGCACCAATCCTGTTTAAACTCTTCTAAAAAAAATTGAAGAATAAGGAAAATTAGCCAACACATTTTATGAAGGGAACATCACCCTAATATCAAAGCCAGATAAAGATACTACAAGAAAAGAAAATTACAGACCAATTTCTCTAGTGAACATAGATGCAAAAATTCTCAACAGAATACTTGCAAATAAAATCTAAGAGCATATCAGTGGAATTATACACATGGCCAAGTGGGATTTATTCCTGGTATGCAAGGGTGGTTCAACATAAAAAAAAAACAAATTAATGTAATATGTAACATTAACAAAAAGAAGGGAATAAACACATGATCATCTTCGTCTTTGTAGAAAAGGCTCGACAAAACCCAACATCCTTTCTTGATAAAAATGCTTCAGAAGATAGGAATAGAAGGAAAACTCCTCAATAAGATAAAAGGCATGTATGAAAAACCCGCTACCAACATCATACTCAATGGAGAAAGGTTGAAAGCTTTCCCTCTAAGATTGAGAACAAGATAAAGATGCTCACAGTCACCACTGTTATTCAGTATTGAGCTAGCAGTTCTAGATAGAGCAATTAGACAAGAAAATAAAAAAATAAAATGCATCCAAATAGGAAAAGAGGAAGTAAAACTCACTATTCACAGATGACATGATCCTATAAATATAGAAAATATAGAAAATTCTGAAATATCTATGACAAAGCTACTTGAGCTAGTAAATGAGTTCAGCAAAGTGGTAGGATACAAAATGAGCATGCAGATATCCATAATGTTTCTGTACACTACTGTTGAACAATCTGAGGAGAAATCAGGGGGGGGGAATTCCATTTACAATAGCAACAAAAAAATTCAAATACTTAGAAATCAATTTAACCAATAATGTACAAGAACTGTATTCAGAAAACTACAAAACAATGCTAAAAGAAATCAAAGAAGACCTAAACAAATGGAAAGACCTTCCATGTTCATGGACTGGAAGATTAAATATCGTGAAGATGTCAACCCTGCCCAAACTAATTTATAGAATCAATGCAATACCAATCAAAATTTCAACAGCCTACTTTACAGAAAAAGGAAAGGCAATTACCAAGTTCATTTGGAAGGCAAAGTGCACCCAAATAGCCAAAAGCATTCTGAAAAAGAAGCGTGATGTGGGAGGGCTCTCACTGCCTGAGCCTGAAACATATTACAAAGCTACAGCGGTCAAAACAGCATGGTATTAGGGAAGCGGATGTGGCTCAAGCAGTTGTGTTCCCGCCTACCATATGGGAGTTCTCAGGTTTGGTTCCCAGTGCCTCTTAAAGAAGACGAGCAAGACAGCGAGTTGATGTGATGGGTGGTCGCGGTGAGCTGACACAACAAAATGACACAACAAGATGCAATGAGGAGATACAACAAGGGATACAACAAGCAGGGAGCGGATTTGGCTCAAGAGATTGGGTGCCTCTCTCCCACGTGGGAGATTCCCGGTGACGTTCCCACAGGTTTGGTTCCCGGTGCCTCCTAAAAAGAAGATGAGACCCAGAGAGCACACAATGAACAGAGAGCAGAGAGTGAGCACAAACAATGGGGGAGGGGTGTAGAAATAAATAAATCTTTAAAAAAAGAAAAAGACTAGCATGGTTTTGGCATAAAGATAGACACATTGATCAGTGGAATAGAATTGAGAGTCCAGAAATAAACACTCACTTCTACAGCCATCTGGTTTTGTACAAACCTACCAATCCCACATTACCCAGACAAAACAGTCTCTTCAACAGATGGTACTGGGAAAACTGGATATCCATAACCAAAAGAATGAAAAAGGACCCTTCTTCACTCTGTAATACCAGTCTTGCTCAAACTCTCCCCCCAAAATTGAACAGGATAGAACTAGAAAGCTAACATCACCCTAATACCAAAGCCAGATAAAGATATTATGAAGAAAGGAAATTACTGACCAATTTCTTTAATGAATATAGATGCAGAAGTCTCCAACAAAATACTTGCTAACCGAATCCAAAAACACATCAAAAAATTGTACATCACAATTAAGTGGGCTTTATACCAGGTATACAAGGGTGGTTTAACATAAGAAAATCAATCAGTGTAATACACCACATTAAAATTGAAGAAGAAAAATCATATGATCATTTCAATTGATGCAGAAATGATCATATGATTTTTTGACATTTTTGTCAAATGTCAAGTCATTTGACAAAATACAACACCCTTTCTTGATAAAAACATTCTGAAAGATAGGAATAGAAGGAAACTATTATGATAAAATGCATATATGAAAAACCCACAGCTAACATTGTACTCAATGGTAGAAGACTGAAAGCTTTCCCACTGAGATCGGGAACAAGACAAGGATGCCCATTCTCCCCACTATTATTCAGTATTTTGCTAGAAGTTCTAGCTACAGCAGTTAGGCAAGAAAAAGAAATAAAAGGCACCCAAATAGGTAAGAAGTAAAACTTTACTTATTTGCTGATTATATGATCCTATACTTAGAAAATCCCAAAAAATCGACAACAAAACTATTAGAACTTATACAGAATTTCAGAAAAGTGGCGGGATAGAAGATTAATATGCAAAAATCAGCATTTCTATACACTAATAATGAGCAATCTGAGGAGGAAGTCAGGAATAAAAATCCATTTACAATAAGTGATTAAAAGAATCAAATATTTAGGAGTAAATTTAACCAAAGACATAAAGGACCTGTATTCAGAAAACTTTAGAACATTGCTAAAAGAAACCAGTGATGATCTAAATAAATGGAAGGATATTCTGTGTTCATGGTTTGGAAGAGTAAATATCATTAAGATGTCAATTCTTCCCAAACCAAGCTACAGATTTAATGCAATCCTGATAAAAATTCCAATATCCTTCTTTGTAGAACTGGAAAAACCAATTATCGAATTTATCTAGAAGGGTAAGCGCCCCTGAATAGCCAAAAATATCTTTAAAAAGAACGAAATTGGAGGACTCTTACTTCCAGACTTTAAAGCATATTATCTAGCTACAGTAGTAAAATGTACTGCCAGCATGGTACTGGCATAAAGATAGACAGATTGCCCAATGAAATCTAATCGAGGTTTCAGAATTAGTCCCTCACATCTATAGTCAAATGATTTTTGACAAAGTTATCACACTCAACTGGGTCCAAAAAGCCTATTCAACAAATGGGTGCTGGGAAACCTGGTTATACATATCTAAAAGAAAGAAGACCCTTATTTCACACTTTATACAAAAATGTATTCAAAATATATCAAAGACCTAAATATAAAAACTAGAACTATAAAACTTCTAGAAGAAAATGTAAGGAAACATCTTCAAGATCTTGTGGTTTGTGGTGGTTTCTTGGACCTCACGAGCAGTGAAAGAAAAAATAGATAAATGTGACCTCAAAATTAAACACTTTTCTTCAGAAGACTTTGTCAAGAAAAAAGGCAGCCTACTCAGTGGTAATAAATCTTCGGAAACCATTTATCTGATAAGGGGTTGATCTCCTTGTTCTATAAAGAGATCATACAACTTAATGACAAAATGACAAGCATCCCAAATTAAAACTGGGCAAAAAGGGAAGCAGACGTGACTCAAACAGTTGGGCGCCTACCTCTACCACATGAGAGGTCCCAGGTTCGGTTCCCAATGCCTCCTAAAGAAGATGAGCAAGACAGCGAGCTGACACGATGGGCTGGCACAGAAAGCAGACAGCAAGTGCAAACAAGTGGCGGGGGGAGGGAGTATAAATAAATCTTTTTTAAAAATGGGCAAAAGAATTGAATAGACATTTATCCAAAGTGGAAATACACATTGCCAAAACACACATGAAAAGATGTTCAACATCACTATCTATTAGGGAAATCAGATAGAACTATGAGATATCATCCCAAACAGAATAGCCAATATTAAAAGGACGGAAAACTAGAAGTGCTGGAGAGGATGTGGAGAAATAGGAATTCCACTCCTTCACTGTCAGTGGGAGTATAAAATGGTGCAACCTCTGTTGAAGATGGTTTGGCAGTTCCTCCGGAAAAGAAATATAGAACTTCCATATGATCCAGCAATCCCATTACTAGGCATATATTCAGAAGAACTGAAAGCAAAGATGTGAACAGATATTTGCACACTGATGTTCATAGGAGCATTATTCACGATTTCTGAAAGATGGAAACAACCTAAGTGTCTGTCAACTGATGAATGGATAAACAAGATGTGGTGTATTCATACGATGGAATATTATTCAGTTGTAATAAGACAGCAATTGGGGAAACACATGACAACATGGAGGAACCTTGAGGATATTATGTTGAGTGAAATAAGCCAGACATAAAAGGACGAATATTGTATGGTCTCACTCATATGAACTAAATACAGTGAATAGACTTATGAAGTTGGACTATGAAGTGTTGGTTGATAAGAGATGGAATGTGGAATGAGAAGGGAGAGACGATGCTGAATGTATGTAGAATGTTTAATAAGTCAAATGTAAATATGTTGTAATGGTTGGACTTGATGGTAACACATAATGAATGTAACAAACACTTGATTTATGGATGTGATTGTGGCTGAAATGAGTAGTCTAGGAAGATTAATGTTAGTTGGAGGACAGCTGAAGGATAATATTGGGAATGTATAACAATGATTTTGGTAGTAGGTGAGGTTAATAAAATAGATACAGTTATCTTCTACTACAGGGTGTTTACATCATAGCTTAATTTCTTTTCCTCAGAGAAGCATTCCTAAACCACTCAGTCTAAAGTAGTCACTCTCTACTCACCACATTTTAATTTTCTGCCTAACATTTATTATTTTGTGATATATGATATATTTCCTATTCACTTAGTTAAGTTTTTATTATCTGTCTGCCCAATTAGAATATAAACTATCTTATTCATGAATGTTCCTGAGCACCTAGAAAAGGACCGAGACTTAACGAGTATTTAGTAATTATTGAATAAATAATGATCCACTAGAAAAAAACAGGCCTGAAAGTTAAGAACTTCAGGTTCTATAAATAACTTACCTCTCTGGACCTCATTTTCTCATCTGCAAAATGTATATTGGTATACCTCCTTATTACAAGATATAATGGACTAGAGCTGTTTTTTAAAAAATAATGCTTTATAATTTGAGTTAGAGAAAGAAATATAACAGCCTTGTTTTACTAACTGGAACTTGTAAGCTATCATAAGATTAGAATAGACTAAAGGAGGCTCTCCTTAAGCCATTTTTCTCCCTTCTTTTTCTTCCTCATTTCCTTTTTTTAATTTTCTTCTTTTTTCCCTCCATTTTTAATATCTATCAAATCTCTAGCAGTTGATCTCATAAGAATTAGGAAATAGACCAATAAAGTGAGTGGAAAAGGTAAACCTAAGGAACATTGTTGAATAAAGAGAATATTATTTTTAAAAAAAGAATATAGTTGATAGGACTTGAGGAAAAATTTGGGAGTTTTACTTGTAATTCTCCCTCTTAGCAACTAAAATTAAGGCAAGTCACTTAAACTCAAAGAGTATCTGTTTCCAAATCTATATAATATTGCTAATATCTTCTCTTAACTGCTTCACAGGATTGATACAAGTGATAATATGTGGAAGTACTTTGTAAACTATAAATCATTAACAAAATATAAAGTAGTTATTCTGATCGGATCTGAAATGTGGGTTCCTTCTGCAAATCTGTTGGAAAAAGCTAAAGGATCTCCTAACAGGCAATTCTAGAAATTTAGATTTTAAAAATGTGTGAAGGGAGTGGATGTAGCTCGGTTGTTGAGCGCCTGCTTCTTCCCATGTGCAATGTCGTGGATTCAATCCCTGGTACCTCCTAAAAAAAAAATTGTTAAAAAAAAAATGTGTGAAAGTAATTAGTACCCCTGTACAAACACACACACAAGAAAAGAAATTTAAACTCTTCCCAAAAAATGTACATTTAAGAGTTAAGCCACTAGTAAATACATATGATCTGATGATTTATTGTCTGTATTTCACCAGAGGAGAAAATGGCATTACCTCTTATTTTTGACCATTCTTTTTCTGATCTCAGCCCAAAGAGCCGATTGATCCAATTAAAGAAAGAGAAGCTGGAATATACTCCAGGAGAACATGAATATGGATTATTTCCAGCCCCCATTCATGTTGGTAAGTACTCAGTATGCACAGCATAATGCTGAGAAGAAATGGTATTTCTTGGGTGTGGGTAAAATTTCTTATTTCTTCTTCTCCAGTGTGGTCAAGCTCTTTAACTTTTAATTTACACTCTGAAGAATCCTGCATACTATTTGCTATTCAGGGAGTCAAAATGGCATAAATCTTGTTCATTTGGGGTTTCAATTAAAAAAAAAAACAAAAAACTGTAGGAATGTCAATCTAAGAAATCCCAACTATTTAGCAGTTCAGTTTCCAGTGTTTTCCATGTTCAAAAAGATTGAGATGAAATAATTGTTCTTTATGGATATATAATGATCAAAGGAAGAGAGGAAGAGGACCTGCTGCTTTTCTGGTCATCTCTGTGCTTGAAAATTAAGAATTATCTTTCCCTTCATATTTGGAGAAAATGTCAAGGCTTTTACATTTGTAAAATAATACGTCCTAGGACCCTAACTATTAAATTTATGAGATAAATAACAAGATATTCTATATTCTTCCAGTTCTTTCATCCCCTTATCCAGTCCGTCTCCAAGTTCTGTCATTTTCATCCCAGAGATATATCCTTCTACTTCCTTCCAAATTGTATTACTATTCATTGCCATCACTCATGTCCATGCCACCATTATCTCTTGCTTAGATCTCAGCAGTAACCATCTAACAAGTCTGTCCTCTTCCATTCTTGCTCCCCTCCAATCCATTTTCCACATAGCAAAAAGAGAAATAATTTTGTAACTTAAATTTGGTCATACTTAAACCTTTAGTGGCTTACCATCAGAGTAAAATCCAAATCCTTTACCCATGGTTTAAGAGTCATCTGCCTACTTCATTTCTCCCCATCTATCCCATCTACCTACTCCATCATCTATTTTCATCTATCTGTTCTTCATTCTGTTTTGTCCTGCTGGCCTTCTTTCAGCTTTCAGAACATACCAAGCACTTGCTCATCAGAGGATCATGGTGCTTATTCTTCCCATTGACTGAAAGCTCTTCACATAGCGGATTCTTCTCATCCTTTAAGGATGATATTAATCTCAGTATCAGCTTAAATATGGTTTTCCTTAAAAAGGTTTTCCTTACTGTCCCTAAAATAGGGTACCTCCTTTTATTCTCTAACACAGTAGTTATTATATTTCTTTACTCATATGTTGTCTGTCTCTCCCATTAGATTGTGAGCTGCAGGGGGATAGGTTCATTGCCTTTCTTATTCACCTTTGATTTCCCAGCGTTTGGTACACAAGAGATGTTTTAACAAATATTTGTTGTACAAATAAAAAGGAGGAGAAATTGGGATAAATTATTGAATATAGATGACAATATTTTTTAAATTGCTTTAAAGGGATTAATTGAATACATTACTTGCAATCAAGGAACAATTTATTTGTGTAGTACATGCTGGTCCTGTTTTGCAGCATTTTCTTTAACTATTGTTCTCTTGACTCTCTTGGCTATGTGATTATCTCTCTACATTATGTGATTATCTAATATCACCACCCGACCCCACCCCCACCCCTTTTTTTTTTTCACCTCAGAAAGCCCAGCACCAGCAGTGTATTTGAAGTAGCAGTCATAAACAAGTTCTGCAATAAAGATTAGCCTGTTTTAATTACTTTGTATTGGGTGACTGAAGAATGGTTTAACTATAGAATAGAGTTACAAGGTTTAATTCTCAGCTAGATAACTTTACTAGTGTTTGCTTAATGAATATAAGAGTAAGTTCCATATTCTGTGGGTTTAGTGCCAGAGTTCTTTTGAAAGAGCTTTTTGTTTTTACTTAGTGAGGTCATAGCAATAAAAGCAGATTCCCAGCAGATTTAGCTGTTTCCTAGAACCTGTTAAGGATAAATAGGTTTTGAAAATAAGAACTAAGTTAAGAGTCCCATTTAAAGGAAAATATGACCATTTTGCTCTTACTAATTTTGTCCTGGATGGGAAATTGGGTGACCTAAATCTTGGAATAAAGCCCTAATGAAATGGGTGAATGGAGCCAGTTAGAACAGATCGCTTCCAGTATCATCTAAAGAAAGAGCATGACTTTTAGAGTCAGCCAGATCTAGACTCATATCCATCTTTGTCATATTAGTTGTATAAATAAAATAATTATATGAGTAAAATAATGGTACACCTTAACCACTAATGAAATCTGGGTCAATAAATTGAAAGTAATATGTTTTTTAAATGTTTAATGAATGAAACAAAGTTCCTTCATCTTACTAGAGAAATAATTTTAAATAAAATTTTACTTTTTGTGATAGACTATTATCAAAATGTTTATTTTACCCTTTTAGATCAGTTGATTTTCAAAAAAGTTACTAGGGACAATGGGGAAAAAATAATTTTCAAAAAATAGTGTTAGACAACTAGATATACACACACAAAGAATTTAGTTCAGGGAAGTGGGTGTGGCTCAGTGGATAGAGCTCCCGTTTACCATGTGGGAGGCCCCGGGTTCGCTTCCCGGGGCCTCCTTGTGAGGGCAGGCCAGCCCGCGCGACGCGATGGGCTGATGCAGCAAGACCTCACAACAGGAAGTGGGTGTGGCTCAATCGATGGAGCCCCCGTTTACCATGTGGGAGGCCCCGGCCCTTGTGAGGTCAGGCCGGCCCATGCGGCACGGTGGGCGCAGTGGGCTGATGCAGCGGGACCTCGCAGCGAGGGGAAGATGAGCAGACACGGAAAAAACACACAGCGAATGGACTCAGCAAACACGGGCAGCAAGGGGGGGATAAATAAATAAATAAATAAATCTTTAAAAAAAAAAAAAAATCATTAACCGTGGATATGAGGGTCTATTTCTGAGTTCTCTATTTGGTCAATCTATCTGTCTTTATGCCTGTACCGTGCTGTTTTTACAGGAAGTGAGAGTCCTCCAATTTTGTTCTTTTTGAAGACATTTTTGGCTATTCCGGGCCCCTTATCCTTCCAAAAGAATTTGCATAGCTGTATTTTCTTAGTAGCCCCCAAAATGGAATCAACCCAAATACCTATCAGCTGTTGAATGGATAAACAAAATGTGGTGAATCCATACAATGGAATAGTATTCGACCATAAAAATAATTAAGTACAGACACATGCTACAAGATGAACCTTGAAAACATTATGCAGTGTGAAAGGAGACAGTCACAAAAGGCCCATATATTGTATGGTTCCAATAACATGAAACACCCAGAATAGGCAAATGCATAGAAACAGATAATAATGGTTGCCAGTGACTGGGGAGAGGCGAGAATGGGGACTGACTGCTAATGGGTACAAGGTTTCTTGTGTTAATAATGAAAATGTTCTGAATTTAGATGGTGATGTTGGTTCTACAACTCTATACTAAAAACCACTGAGTTGTACTCTTTAAAAGGATGAATTTTATGGTATGTGAATAATTATATCTCAATGTATATTAATTATATTTCTATTGTGTCACATAAGCATACATTTATCAAAATTGTAGTGATTACTCTATTGTAGAAGTGAATTTTTAGTGCTTTGAGACTTAAGGTCACAGGTAATTTTGCATTTTAATTTATATACTTTCTTACAGAATACTAGGATAGGTTGTTCAATAAAAGTATGTAACATTAGTGTATAACATTAGGATAAAATTCTGTTGTATAAGTGGAATGGAATTCATGTTTAAGGATAAAAAGAAATTATTTAAATTTCCAAATGTTAAAATGTTAAGAGAGTGAGCGGATGTGGCTCAAGTAGTTGAGCACCTGCTTTCCCACATAGGAGGTCCTGGGTTTGGTTCCTGGTGTCTCCTAAAACAAAACAAAACAACCAAAAAATAACAAGCAAAACAAATGAAAAAAAACAACTCAGGGAAGCCGATGTGGCTCAGTGGTTGAGTACCAGCTTCCCACATACGAGGTCCTGGGTTCAATCCCTGCCCCCTCCCCCCAGAAAAAAAGTGTTAAGAGGGTATTTCTTTTTCTTATCCTTTTT